>CAUYQG010104976.1:0-10823 GCA_963574415.1 Tarsius wallacei | reverse complement strand
GTCTTCTTCAGGCCGGGTTACTATTAGCCTCCGGAACGACCTTATTCTGCACCAACTTTTACTACCAGGCTCTGAGTGGAGACCCCAGCATCCAGACGTTGGCTCCTGTGGGAGGGAGCCTGCTACTCTTTGGCTGGCTTGCCTTGGCTCTTTAAGCTCCCTTTGGTTTAATTACTGAGTTTTCTGGGTAATTTTTTGAGAGTTGGAGCGGGAAGGGGATTAAAGGGAACGGCAAATAAACTTTGGAGTCTTTGTTCATCTAACCTCTTGGAGGAGGAAGGGAAGGGCTTCAATCTCTGAACTCCCTCCATTTTCTAAGACTTAATCAGTGAACCTTGAGCCTGGGGATTCTGTTCAAGTTGATTTGTTGTGACACTCTTAAGCTGGTAGGCATCAAAGTCATAAAGAATGCTTGAAATAATGCATATCCCTACTGAAGACCTCTTCAAGGCCTGGGGATCTGTATTTTAATAAACTCATCCTGTTGTTCTGATGCTCACTAGTTTTGAAGATTGCTGTAGGATAGTGTTTGTTCAGCCCTGTCATGCCACAAATTTATCAAGCTCCCACTCACTAGCATGTGAGAAAAGGCAGGACAGGAGGAGTGTCACTAGTTACAAAATGCTTTGGGGCGCACAGCAGGGACAGATCATCATGTATTGAGGATCAAAAAATGCTTCACAGTGCTTGATAGGATCCTTAAAGGAGCTCTATTGTGTGGAGGAAACACAATGAACAAAGAGAACAAGATGGGGAGGGAAAGGATTTGGGGCAACATGAGTCTTCAGTGTGGGCTGTGTTTCTGAGTTAGGCAGGAAAGGGGCGAGAAAAGGTGGCAAGGCAGGCTGGAGTCGCATTTACAGTATGTAGACAACTGGAAGATGTTTGGGGGCAGTATTTATTGAGCCAGTGTTGATGATCATTTGTCAGACACACCTTATAAGGAAGATCAGTCAACCATGAGCAAGACAAACACCATCATCTCATGGAGTTTCCCATCTAGTAGCAGAAAAGGACCTTAAACAACTAAACATGTACATTGTTGCAAGTTGTGCTACATGCTTGAAGGAAAAAACATAGTAGAACAGCTGGACAGTGGGAAGGCCTCAGCAAGGTGATCCTATTGAAGCTGAGCTAACCATGCACACAGTGGAGAGGAAGTGTGTTCTAGGCAGAAAAAAGAGCTGGCAAAACAGGCTGAAAGGAGCAGCTCAAAATCTTGAGGGAGAATAAAATAGTGAGTTGGCAGCATGGCTTTCATGTAGTTACTAAGGGGTCCCGGATGACCTTGCAGACAGTGGTAAGGTGCTTGGACTCTATTTGCAATGCAGTAGTAAGTCATTGAAAGGTTTAAGTCATTCTTTTTTATTATTTTTATTATTATTTTTCTTGTGAGGTCTTGCTGTGTTGCCCGGACTAGACTGCAGTGTCTGTTCAGAAGCTCAATCAATCATGGCACACTACAGCTTCAAACTTCTGGCCTGAAGCGATCCTCTTGTTTCAGCCTCCCAAGTAGCTAGGACTACAGGCACATACCACCGTGCCTGGCTGTCATCCTTTTAAATTTCTATTTTTGTATGTGTTTTATAAAGTGCAATCCATGTAATGTATTGAGGATGCATACTTAATTTTTCTGAAGGTATGCATTCAAAAAAGTGTGCAGACTCTCTAAATGAGAAGATTTTGGGTTATCTCATGCATTTTTGTATCTTTAATCTGCATACTTTTAAATCCATAATTTCTATCAGCTAAACTAGTCTCTACTGAGCTCCAGACTCCTGTACCAGCAGTTTTAAAGGTAGCCCCAAAGCAAGAGAGTGTCTTAAAGACCTGAGAGAATTATTGGTGGCTGGCTTGAGGACTGCAAGAGGGCCAGTAGTGAGAGATAAGGATGGCAGGGACAAATGATAGAGGGTATTATGCTGAGAGGTTCAACTGTCTACTGAGGGCAATCAGGAGCCACATAGCATTTATATCCAGGGAAATGATATGATCTGAGATGCATTAGTAGATCACAGTATTGCTTCTTTGTGTGTGTGTGTGTGTTAGTTGAAGTCTTACTCTGTCGCCCAGACTGGAGTACAGCGACATGCTCATGACCACTGACTGCAGCCTTGAACTGCTGGGCTCAGGTGATCCACCTCAGCCTTCCAAGTAGTTGGAGCTACAGGTGTGTGCCACCATGCCCAGCTAAACTTTTTATATTTATTGTAGAGACGAGGTCTCACCAAGTTGCCCGGGCTGATCTCGAACCTGTGGGCTCAGGCAGTCCACTTGCCTTGGCCTCCCAAATTGCTGGGGTTACAGGCTGAGCCACTGAGCCTGGCCTATAATAAATTTTTTTTTTTAATTGGCCTTAAAAAGAATTTGGGCTGGGCATGGTGGCTCATGCCTGTAATCCTACCACTTTGGGAGGCCAAGGTAAAAGGATTGCTTGAGCCTAAGAGTTCAAGACAAGCCTAGACAACATAGTGAAACCTCTTCTCTACAAAAAAAAAAAAAAAAAAAAAAATTTAGCTGGGCATGGTGGTGCATGCCTGTAGTCCCAGCTACTCAGGAGACTGAAGCAGAAGGATTGCCTAAACCTAGGAGACTGAGGCTGTGGTAAGCCAAGATTGTGCCACTGCACTCCAGTGAGGCGCCAACTTAAAAAAAAAAGATTATTTGGAGCAAGATGGCAGTGAACTGCCTCCACAGGGCTGCTGCTGTGACCAGGACCTCTGTGAAATCCCATTTTCCATGAGGATGTGAACAAGGCCAAGCAGAGGGCACAAATACAAGGTCTACCATGCCTGGTATGGGGAGGTGCCAAACATTGCACTTATTCCAATTAGATATTACTGTGAAATAGGGACAGGATAAAGTCCAAGAAATGTTTATGAAGAATGCCTACATCACAGACTCCAGGGTGGTTGATTTGGTCATTAAGGGTAAAATGGAACTGGAAGAAAGATTTAAAGTATGGAAGCAGTGGACACATGCTATGCTGCACTTACTTCCATGAAAGAATAGCACCAAGGTCAAAGGATTTCCTTTTTGAAGCCACCCAATGGAAAGGTGCGTGTTATTTCATTATTTTAGAGCACAAATCAGCTCATTATATGATGGCTACTTCATGATAGACTTCTGGTAGTGAACCAAATTTTAAAAAGATAATTTGAGGCAGTGTGTTCAGTGTTATAAGTAGATACTGAGCTGGGTTTGTTTTGCCTTTGGGGACTGGTAAGACTTCAGTTCATTTGCTGGGTTTTCAGCATGAATAGGAGTTCACCAGAAAAAAGGAAGAACATGCTGGTAACAGTCAAGAGCAAAAACAGGAGCACCTAGAGGCCAGGATTGGGTGGGCAGGCAGGAAATAAACAGACTAAAAGTGGGATGCACAGTGTGCAAAAGGATATCCTGGGCCAAGCCTGAGTCACCTTTGACTTCTCTCTCCCTCATATCCTACATCCAAGCCATCATCAAGTCCTGTTGGCTCAAATACATACCTGGAATCTGTATCTTACCACCTCCATTGCTATAACCCTGGCCCCTGGTTCAAGTCACCATATCTCACCTAGATTTCTGTCAGAATTTCTTTCTGCCCTTGCCTGCCTACAGTGTACTTTTTTTTGTTTTTTTTTGAGTCTGTATCTCACTCTGTTGCCCAGGCTGGAGTGCACTGGCATGCTCAGGGCCACCGCAGCCTCGACCTGCTGGGCTCAGGCAATCCTTCTGTCTCAGCCTTCCAAGTAGCTGGAACTACAGGCACGCACCACCACGCCTGGCTAATTTTTTGATTTATTGTAGAGATGAGGGCTCGCCAAGTTGCCCAGACTCTTCTCGAACTCATCTCAGGCAGTCCCCTCACCTCAGCCTCCCAAAGTGCTGGAACTATAGGCTTGAGCCACCACGCCTGACCTACAGTGTACTCTTGATAAACCAGCTTGAAAAAAAATCTTCCAGCCGGGCTCGGTGGCTCAGCCTGTAATCCCGCGTTTTGGGAGGCTGAGGTGAGTGGATTGTCACTCCAGTCTGGGTGACAGAGTGAGACTCCAACTCAAAACAAAAACAAAAACAAAAACTTCCAACATAGTAGTCCTCAATCTTGACTGCACATTAAAATCTAAGGAATTTTTCAGCCTGGGCAATATAGCACACTACAGAAAATTTTGTAAGCTGGGCTTGGTGGCTCAGCCTGTAATCCCAGCGCTTTGGGAGGATGAGGTTGGTGGATTGCCTGAGCCCACGGGTTCGAGACCTGCCTGGGCAACTTGGTGAGACCTCATCTCTACAATAAATCAAAAATTAGCTGGGCTTGATAGCACGCGCCTGTAGTTCCAGCTATTTGGAAGGCTGAGGTGGAAGAATCGCTGGAGCCCAGCAGGTCGAGGCTGCAGTGGCTGGGAGCGGCCACTGCACTCCAGTCTGTGTGACAGAGTGAGACTCCAACTCCAAAAAAAAAAATTTTGTAAATGAGCTGGGTGTGGTGGCACATGCCTGTAGTCCCAGCTACTTGGGAAGCTGAGGCAGAAGGATCGCCTGAGCCCTGGAGGTCAAGGCTGAAGTGAGCCGTGATTGTGCCACTGTACTCTAACCTGGGCAACAGAGAACCTGACTCCAAAACAAAAAAAAGAAGGAATTTTTGTCTGCATCTCACCCTAGATATTCAAATTTAATTGCTATAAAGTGGGACCCAGGCAGATGTGTTTTTGTTGTTGTTGTTGTTGTTTTGTTTTTTTGAGTTGGAGTCTCACTCTGTTGCCCAGGCTGAAGTGCAGTGGCATGCTTACAGCCACCACAGCCTCCATCTGCTGGGTTCAGGCGATCCTTCCATCTCAGCCTTACAAGTAGCTGGAAATACAGGTGCTCGCCACCGTGCCTGGCTAATTTTTTTGGTTTATTGTAGAGATATGTTCTCGCCAAGTTTCCCAGGTTGGTCGCAAACCTCTGGGCTCAGGCAATCCTCTCACCTCAGCCTCCTAAAGTGCTGGGGTTATAGGCGTGAGCCACCATGCCCAGTCAGATATGTTTCTTAATTTTTTTTTTTTTTTTGAGTTGGAGTCTCTGTCTCCCAGGCTGGAGTGCAGTGATACACTCACGGCAACCGTAGCCTTGATCTCCAGGGCTCAGGTGATTCTTCTACCTCAGCCTTCCAAGTAACTGGAATTATAGGCACACACCACCACACCTGGCTAATTTATTTGTTTACTTATTTATTTATTTTTTGTAGAGACGAGGTCTAGCCAAATTGCCCAGGCTGGTCTCAAACCCTCGGGCTCAGGCAATCCTCTCACCTCAGCCTCCCAAAGTGCTGGAATTATAGGCGTGAGCCACCATGCCCAGCCCAGTTGTGTTTCTTAAAGCACCACATTTGATGCTAATATGTGGCCAGGGTGGAGATTCACTGTTGTAGTGTGAAAGTCTCATAACCAAACCCTGCAACACTTTCCCATTTTAGGGTATAATCCAATGGTCTAAAAGACTATGTACGATCTGGCCTCCTGTGACCTCTGTAACCTCTCCCTCACTAACTCCATACTAGCTTCACTGGTCTTTTTGTTCATTGAACAAGTAAGACACACTTCTGCTGTTACCTCTGTGTGAAATACTTGCTTTACCCAGAAGGCTGCATAGTTTAATACCTCAACTCCTTCAGGTTTTTGCTCAACTACCATCTTCTTAGTAATGTCTTCCTAGTCTGCCTCTTTTTTTTTTTTTTTTTTTGAGTTGGAGTCTCACTCTGTTGCCCAGGCTGAGGTGCAGTGGCCACCCCAGCATCAACCTGCTGGGCTCTGGCAATCCTTCTGCCTCAGCCTTCCAAGTAGCCAGAACTACAGGTGTGCGTTACCACGACCGGCTAATTTTTTATTTATTGTGGAGATGAGGTCTTGCCAAGTTGCCCGGGGGGGTCTAGTCTGCCTCTTAAGCTGCAACCCTGCCCACCATTCCCTGTCCTCCTTATCCTGCTCTATTGTTCTTCATAGCACTTCTCACCATCTGACTTCCTATCTATTTTATTTCCTTATTATCTGGCTGTTTTCCACTAGAGTGTAAGCTCCAGGTGGTCAGAAATTTGTCCTTTTTAATTTTCCTATTGCTATACAGTCCCATCACCTCAAACATGGGTATATAGTAGATGCTCACTCAATCTCTGTTGGAGAACCGAATTTCTGTGTTTATGTGTTTTGGTGGAAGCTGGCTCATGGTTTGGGCCAGGTGGAGTTAGAGGCACTAAAGGGTACCAGGGGAGAGGTCAGGCATTTGGTTCTGGAGCAGATAAGTGACTGAAGCTGTGGGAGGAGCTAAAAAGCCCGGGGAGAGGGGCCCAGCCCAGAGACATAGGGGCAGATGGAGGCTCCCAAACCTGTTCTTTCCATGCTCATCTTGGTAGGTGACACCCCCATCTACCTGGTGCCTAGACAGGCACCTGGTGTTTTCCTGTACTCATCTCCACATCTCACCCTCCCAATCAAGTTCTATATTATTGTCTATCTCTAAAGTCTCTACTTCTTCCTGCCCTACCACGACCATGGCCATCCTTTCCCCTAGACTATCGCCAACATTGTTCTCAACATTGTGGTTGGAATGACCTTTCTTGTGTGTGTTTTCTTTTCTTTTCTTTTTTTGAGTTGGAGACTCACTCTGTTGCCCAGCCTGGAGTACAGTGCATGCTCACGGCCACCACAGCCTCATGGGCTCAGGTGATCCTTCTGCCTCAGCCTTCCAAGTAGCTGGAACCACAGGCGAGCACCACCATGTCTGGCTATCTATCTATCTATCTATCTATCATCTACCTATCTTAGAGAGGAGGTTTCGCCAAGTTGGCCAAGCTGGTCTCGAACCCTTGGGCTCAGGCAATCCTCTTGCCTTCACCTCCCAAAGTGTTAGGATTACAGGGTGAGCCACCGCACCCAACAGGAAACGATATTTTTAAAACACACATTTGACCTCTGTTCGTCTTAAAATTTTTCTCCTTGCCGCCCTTGGGGCAAAATCCCAGCTCCCACAAGGTCCCCGTGCACGTGGACGGCACTCTCTAAACTCATCTCTGTGCCACTTAGCTAGTGGCTCCCAAGGCGCAAGACTTCCTCACACCTCGGACCTCCCTCGGCCTAGGGACTCCTCCTGGGGAAGCCTTTTCTGACTGCGTTTTCTCCTCTGGCTCCCCTGAGCCTCACCTCATGCACACACACTCTGATACTGGCGGCCTGTCACCCCCGTGGCTGTGAGAGCGAGTGTGTGGGTCATCGCTGCGTAAGGGAGAGCAGACGGTGTGGCCGCCCCTGGGAGGTAGGAAGGGAGCCAGGAGCCAGCGCTGGAAGCCAACGAGTGAGTGTCAAGGGTGTTCCGCTGCGTCAGCGAGGCCCAAACCGCCCTTGGGAGGAGGAGTCCAGGGTCCAGCGCGGCCCGGCTGCGGGATCGCAGCGCAGGCGTCCCTCGCCAAGGGGCGCTGAGCACGCAGTGCCTGCGGACCCGGCGGGGTCGCACGGCCAGGCTTAGCCCGCTGCCCTCTCCGGAGGCTCTTCCTCTCTGGGCATCTGCAGTCGGAGCGGAAGGGGCGGGGAGCCGGCGACGCTGGCGAGCGCAAAGTCCAGGGTCCGCGGCCCCTGGGGGAAGAGGCGGCGGAGTCTCTGCGCAGACGCGCCGCCCAGCCGGGAGGGGCGGGGCCTTAGCGGGTCGAGGGGCGGAGCCACATCCCAGGCCCGCCTCCGCCAGCTCCTGCGAGCGCCGAGCGCGCGGCGCCCGGGCTATTCTGGGGGCTTCAGGTGAGCGGGGACACAGAGGGGTCAGGGAGACCTCCCTCGAGGTCAGGCCGTCGGTCTGACCGCGGGTCCGTCTTTCCTGCAGTCCGCCAACAGCCGCCTTTGCAGAGAATGGGAGAACAAAGGGAGGGGGCGGTTCTGGGGCCCCTCAGGGAATCCAGGGTCCTAGGTACTCTGCCCCGCCCACTGACACTTTCGGTTTCTCCTCGAGTCAGAGGCGCCGCCCAAGAGACCCTGGGCCGGCGCCGGGCGCAGCTGCCTCTCCGCGTTTGCCTGTCCGTCTTTGTGTCTGTCTCTGTGTCTGTCTGGCTGTCTCCGAGCTTGCCTCCACTTCCAGAACTAAGGCACCCGGACATCAACATCCCGAAAACCCAGCCCCTTTCCCATGGCAGGTAAGTGTTCGCAGGGCCTGGGGTCTGCGGTATCCCCCCACGGACTTGGAAGCCGGGTGTCGAGCACATCCTCCGAGAATGTGCTCGGACTGGCTGGGTGGGGCCCCTCCCTTCCTTCTGAGGAGCCTCCGCCCTGCTCCCCTGCCCCATCTTTCTCCGCCTCTTCCCACCACATTAGCCTCGTGGCCCGTGGGCTGAAGAATAGAAAGATGAGGCCTTAGGTCCCTTTCTAATCTACTCGTGTTCCCCAACCCCACAGGCTACTTGCCCCCGAAAGGCTACGCCCCTTCGCCCCCACCTCCCTACCCTGTGACCGCTGGGTACCCGGAGCCGGCGTTGCATCCTGGGCCCGGGCAGGCAGCAGTGCCCGCCCAGGTACCTGCCCCTGCGCCAGGCTTCGCTCTCTTCCCCTCTCCCGGCCCCGCGGCCCCGGGGTCTGCTGCCCCCTTCTTGCCACTGCCAGGAGTGCCTTCTGGTCTCGAATTCCTGGTGCAGGTGAGTGGGAGGGAGGGAGGGTGACCGGGAGGGGACCTGGGCATCCAGATAGGGCCAGCTGATGTCTGCCCCTCCAACTCTCTTTCCAGATTGATCAGATCTTGATTCACCAGAAGGCTGAGCGAGTGGAAAGTAAGTGGAAGGAGAAGTAAGTGGCAGGGATGGTGGGCTCCTGGGCAGATGAGGCATCTGAGTCTCAGTGTATCACCCCTGGCAGCGTTCCTAGGCTGGGAGACCTGTAACCGGTATGAACTTCGCTCAGGGGCCGGGCAGCCCCTGGGTCAGGCGGCAGAAGAGAGCAACTGCTGCGCCCGTCTGTGCTGTGGTGCCCGCCGGCCACTGCGTGTTCGTCTGGCTGACCCTGGGGACCGGGAAGTGCTGCGTTTGCTACGCCCTCTCCACTGTGGCTGCAGCTGCTGTCCCTGCGGCCTCCAGGAGGTGGGCAGGAGGGATGGGGTCCCCTGGGGCAGGCTCCCATAGAGGGCAAGACTTGATGGGGGAGACAGTGATGGGGTCAGCACTAAATGAGGCATGGCTAGGGTGGGTATGAGCAGGTGGGGATGGAAGGTTTAGTGAGGGGACCAAGTAAACATATGATAGAGCTGGAATCAGTGAGCCCTTGGACCGGGTGCCCTGTCTGAGCAGTAACCCTGTCTCTTCCCACTCCAGATGGAAGTACAGGCTCCACCAGGCACCACCATTGGCCACGTGCTACAGACCTGGCATCCCTTCCTCCCTAAGTTCTCCATCCAGGATGCTGATCGCCAGACAGTCCTGCGAGTCGTGGGACCCTGCTGGACCTGTGGCTGTGGCACAGACACTAACTTTGAGGTATCAAGAATGCAGGGAGATTCCTGAGACCTTCATAAACAAAGACGGCAGCTTGCATGAGCGGGATGGCCAACATTAAGGTCAAGATTCTGAGCTTATCAATCCAAATCCACTGTGACTCCTTACTACATTTTCAGTTTTCCTCCACTTGGAAGCAGGATAGCCCTATGGTCTTATAAAAGCATGGCAAGGAGGATTTCATCTTAAGAACCAATACTGATTAATTTAATTTAATTTAATTTAATTTTATTTTATTTATTTATTTTTTTTTTGAGTTGGAGTCTCACTCCGTCGCCCAGACTGGAGTGCAGTGGCCGCTCCCAGCCACCGCAGCCTCAACCTGCTGGGCTCCGGCGATCCTTCTGCCTCAGCCTTCCAAGTAGCTGGAGCTACAGGCGCGCTACCACGCCCGGCTAATTTTTTGATTTACTGTAGAGATGAGGTCTCGCCAAGTTGTCCAGGCGGGTCTCGAACCCGCGGGCTCAGGCAATCCACTCACCTCAGCCTCCCAAAGGCGCGGGATTACAGGCTGAGCAACCGAGCCTGGCTTGATTAATTTTACTTTTTATTGATTGATTGATTGATTGATTGAGTAGGAGTCTCACTCTGTTGCCCAGGCTAGAGTGCAGTGGCAAGCTCATGGCCACTGCAGCCTTGATCTGCCGGGCTCAGGGATCCATCTGCCTCAGCCTTCCAAGTAGCTGGAACTACAGGTGTGTGCCACTACACTCAGCTAATTTTTTTCTTTTTTTTTTATTGTAGAGACGAGGTCTCACCAAGTTGCCCAGGCTAGTCTTGAATCCCTGGACTCAGTCAATCCTCTCGCCTCCCAAAGTGCTGGGATGACAGGCGTGAGCCACCCTGCCCAGTGATTGTTTAATTTTAGAGACAAGGTCTTGCTTTGTTGCCCAGGCTGGAGTGCGGTAGCACGATCATAGGTCACTGTAACCTCAAATACCTGGGCTCAAGCAATCCTCTCACCTCAGCCTCTCAAGTAGCTGGGACTACATATGTGAGCCACTATATCTGGTCAATGCTGACTGTTATACACAGCCCTGAGTAGGGAAAAAAATCTACGGCCAACCTGAATTTAGGATGAAGGATGATTAAGTCTCTGTGGGCTGGGCCCATGTGTCTCCTGTGCATGAGTTTGTAAGTTCAGGCCCTGGAGCAAGCACTAAATTAACATGTTAACATCCCATGGCTTGCCCTGCCAGCCTAGAAGTCCAAAAGGTCCCCCATGAAGTCCAGGTGATCTCTTTCTCACCTTGTATTCTTTTTTTTTTTTTTTTGAGTTGGAGTCCCACTCGATCGCCCAGACTGGAGTGCAGTGGCCGCTCCCGGCCACCGCAGCCTCGAC
>CAUYQG010104975.1:0-11212 GCA_963574415.1 Tarsius wallacei | reverse complement strand
CGCCCGGCTAATTTTTGATTTATTGTAGAGATGAGGTCTTGCCAAGTTGCCCAGGCGGGTCTCGAACCCGCGGACTCAGGCAATCCACTCACCTCAGCCTCCCAAGGTGCAGGATTACAGGCTGAGCCACGGAGCCTGATTTCTACTTCTTGAAGAATCCAATCGAATGCAACGCTCCTGGCTAAATATATTAGGAGCATAATCTAACCTAGGCTCAGCCTGATTGAAACGTGAAGTGAAAAAGGGCTTGACTTAGAAGATTTTGCATTTCTGTAAAGGGCTACCTGAGACTGGTAGTTTTTATTTTTATTTTTTAATTATAACATATTTATTTTTTAATTATAAAGATGTAGGGTACAATTCAGGGTTAGGTATACAAACATTGATTAGCTACCCTTGTTGATGAGATATGCCCCTCCCTCCCCTAGCAGTTTCCCTCAGCTGCCAATCCCACTACCCCTCCCCTGACAGTTTCCCATTACTGCCAAATGCTTTCTTATAGTATTATAATTGTTCAAGTTCTGCTTATGAGTGAGAAGATATGGTACTCTGTTCTTTGTTTCTGTGATAGATCACTGAGTATGATCGACTCCAAATCTATCCAAGTTGCTGCGAAGTCCATATATTTTTCCTTCTTTATGGCTGCATAATATTCCATTATCCAGCCCAGCTTCGATGGACAACATAGTTGGTTCCATGTTTTTGCTATTGTGAATACAGCTGCAACAAACATACATGTGCAGGTATCTTTTTTGTAGAATGATCTGAGTTCCTCTGGGTATATTCCCAATAGGGGAATTGCTGAGTCATTTAGAAGGTCAATTTCTAGTTCTTTCAGGAATCACCACACTGTCTTCCAAAGAGGTTGCACTAGTTTGCATTCCCACCAGCTGTGTAGAAGCATTCCTTTTTCTCCACATCCTCACCAGCATCTGTTGTTGTTTGTTTTATTAATGATGGCCATTCTTACTGGGATTAGATGGTCTCTCAATGTGGGTTTGATTTGCATTTCTCTGTGATGACTGAGGCTGAGCACTTTTTCATGTGTCTGTTGGCTACCCGTAGATCTTCTTCTGAGAAGTGTCTATTCATGTCTTTTGCCCACTTTTTAAAGGGGAGACGGGTAGTTTTTAAAGAAAAGAGCTCGATTTAGCCCACGGTTCTGCAGGCGATACAAGAAGCATGGCGCTGGCGTCTGCTCAGCTTCCGGTGAGGGCTTTTGTGCTGTGTCAAAACACAGCAGAGAAGGTCAAAGGGCAAGTGGGCACATGCGAAGAGGGACCAAACCCAAAGCATCCCGGCTCTATAACAACACATTCTCATGGGAACCCATCCCTTTCCCTGAGAACTTGCAAGAGCAAGAACTCACTACAGAGAGAAGGCACCAAGCTGTTCATGAGGGATCTGTCCCCATGACCCAAACACCCCACTAGACCCCACCTCCCAACATCACCACGCTGGATACCAGATTTCACCATGAAGTTTGTGAGGACAAGCAAGCCATATCCAAACCACAGCAGGGCTGGAGAAGGAAGAAGACTTGCACGTTACTTTCAAGTCACTGGTTTATCAGCCTCTCTGCTTTTCTACATTTTAAACTCCTGCCTTTTAAAATTCTTGCTTTTTTTTTTAGAGTCTAAACCACTCCCTCTAGATCAATCCCCCAAATCCACTCCTACTTTTCTATTCTTATGCTTCCCTTGAATCTGAAATGGTCTTAGTGACTTGCTGAACTAATAAAATATGGCAGAAGTGATGCTCTGTGACTTTAGAGACCCAGTCATAAGGAGCCTTGCAGCTTCTCCCTATACTCACCTATAGGCATGCTCTCTATTGGAATTCTCTCTCTGGGAGAAACCAGCTACCATGCAAGAACTGACTACCATGAGATCACCTTTGGGGGTGGGGGGCATGCGCTGGCCAGTTCTCACTATTCCAGTCATACCAACCCAGACATTGGACCTCAGTGAAAAAGACATCTTAGACCTTTCAGATTCATCAGATTCCCCCAATGAGAAGAAACTAAGAGGTTCCAGACATGTGGTCCCATATGATGTCTCCATCATCTTCAACCATTTACACCACTCCCAGATATCATGGAGCAGAGATGAGCCACTCTGGCTCTGTCCTGCCCAAGTTCCTGACCCACTGAATCATGAGTATAATAAAACGTTTGTTGTTTTATGCCACTAGGTTTCAGGATGGTTTGCTGTGCAGCAAAAGACAACTGAAACATCCTTGGGGTCTCTCACATCTGTATGATGAAGCCATTTAAAACACTGACTCCTCAGTGCTTCATTTTAGCTCTCTGAATTCTCCACAGTCTCTGTCACACTCCTGCCGGACTTTCTGTCTTCCTCACTGGTTCCGAGATCATCTTGTAGAGTTGTGAAGGTCATGCACTGCCCAGAAGTGTCAGGCCAATGGGTTGAGTGTGGCTAAAGGGGGTGTTTTTTTTGTTAGTTCACATAAATGTGTCCTATAATGTAGTGGTTGCCATGCCTGGTACAGTCAGTTTCCCGAATTTTTCAGTCCATCAGTTTCCATTGCTGATATTTGATTGCCTGTTATCCAGTGTGATCCAATCTACCTTTACCTCACTTTCATTTCTTGCATCCTTGCTGCCTTAAAGTGCTCACCACGCCTATCCCCCGTCTTAGATCACTTTTCTGTTCTTTCTCTATTAATACACTTTTCTATCTCTCTCGCTCAATGAAAATAGCTTATTTTCCAAATTATAATAAAATATTTTCATATTTTAAAAATGTATACAACGCATAAAAGTATAAAGAAGAAAGTAAAAAATCACCTGAAATCTCATCCCTGAGGTAGCTGCCGTTAACATTTTGGTGAGCTTTTTTGTATATACAGAGAGTGCCCAAAAAAATGTATACACATTTTAAGAAAGGAACAAAGTGTATTAAACTGTATTAAAATTGTAATGCTCAGTAAGATGAATACAAGTCACGTTTGACTTCTGCCATTACAGGAGGTGCTCAAAGTGGTTACCATCAGCGTCCAGACACTTCTGATTATGGCAAACATCTCTTAACGTCTCTGAAAATGTCTCAATTTTATGGATCATTCGCACTGTCTTCTTTCGTCTATCATTTCCCTGAAGAGAAATAAAGAACCATTTCAATAGAGCCCACTACAGATTTGATTGTTAGTTTTTTTCCTAGATGCTTATACTGCTTGGCAATATTTGAAAATGTCTCACTTCATGTGGTGGGAATGTGGCTGTTACCACATTCTATTAGGTGATGTCTTCAAAGTTCTCCTCAAGAACTACTCACTTTACTGAAAACAATGAGTCTCTTAACTCCCCTATAATTCAGTGGATATCTGTCATGACTCATGCAGAAAAAACAGAAGCAAAACTGAGAGGAACAGAGACAAGGAAGGCAAGTGAGGGCTACCTCGAAATAGGCAGTTGATAAAACTAGAAGACAGCAGTTGGCAGGTGAAGTATGTCAGACCAGGATGCATGTTCCCTGGAGCAAGGCCAAGTCCAGATGCATGCGTCAAAATGCTAAAACGAGATTGTGATGGAATCAAAAGAAGGGAAGGCCTTGCAGGAATCCTGCTAGTGCCTTAGTTCATTTTGTGTTTCTTTACAGAATGCCACAGATTGGGCATTCTTCTAAAGAAATGTAATTTATCTCTTATAGTTCAGGGGGATGGGAAGTCCAAGGCTGAGGAGGCTTCAGGTGGCATCATCTCATGGTGGGAGGCAAATGGGAATGAGAACAAGAAAGCAAGAGAGGGCAAGAGGGAATCAACTTGCTTTTATCAGAAACCCACTCCTGTGATAATGGCAGTAACTATTCCTGAGGGCTCCACCCTCATGGCCTAATCACTTCTTGACATCCCACCTCTTAACACCATCACAATGGCAATTAAATTTCAACATGTGGGCAATTTGGCATGACCTTGTCTCTACAACAAATCAAAAATTAGCTGGGTGTGGTAGCCTGTAGTTCTGGCTACTTGGAAGGCTAAGGTGGAAGGATTGCCAGAGTCCAGCGGGTTGACACTGGGATGGCCATAAGCGTGCCAGGGTGGCCGTGAGTGTGCCACTGCACTCCAGCCAGGGCAACAGAGTGAGACTCCAACTCAAAAAATAAATAAATGAATGAATTTCAACATGATTTTTGGAGGGGACATTCAAACCACAGCATTCTGCCTTTGTTCCCCAAAACTCATGTCCTTCTTACATACAAAATGCATTCATTCCATCACATTAGCCCCAAAAGTTCCAGCATTTACTCGAAAGTCCAGCATCTCATCTAAATCAGATATGGGTGAGACTAAAGGCGTGACTCATCCTGGCTGTAATTTCTCTCCTGCTATGAGTCTGTGCAATTAACAAGTACCATGTTTCCAAAACACAATGGTGGGATAGCACAGGATAGACTTCCCCATTCCAAATGGGAGGCATAGGCAAGAAGAAAGAGGTAATTGATCCCAAGTAAGTCCAAAACCCAACAAGGAGCCGGGCATGGTGACTCACACCTGTTATCCCAGCATTTTGGGAGGCGGAGGCAAGAGAATTGCCTGAGCTCAGGGATTCAAGACCAGCCTGGGCAGTTTGGCAAGACCTCATCTCTACAATAAATCAAAAATATCAGCCAGGCACGGTGGCGTGTGCCTGTCGTTCTAGCTACTTGGAAGGCTGAGGTGGAAGGATTGCCTGAGCTCAGCAGGTCGAGGCTGTGGTGGCCGTGAGTATGCCACTGCACTCCAGCCTGGGTGACAGAGTGAGACTCAAAAAACGCCCCCAAAACAAAAAACCCAACAAAGAAAACGACATTAAGTCTTAAAGCTCCAGAATAATCTTCTTCGGCTCCATGTTCCACATCCTAACAAACTAGGGTGGGTGATAGGCCCCTCAAGGCCTCAGGTAGCCCCACCCCTATGGCTTTGCTGGGTTCAGTCCACCCAGCAACTCTGATAGACTGGAATCTTGCACCCGCAGCTCTTCCAAGATGGTGCTGCAAACTGGTAGCTCTGCAGTTCTGGGGTCTCAGAAATAGCCCCACTCCCATGGCCTCACTAGTGGGAAAGCTCTGTAGCAGCTTCAATCCCACTTTTCTGCTCAGCATTGCCTTGGGGGTGGCTTCCTGTGGTGCCTTTGTCCCTGCAACAAGTCTCTGCCTGGGCCCCCAAGCCGCCTGCAACATCCTTTGAAATCAAGGTGGCGGAAGCCATGCCCCCACAGCTCAAGTATTCTATGTACCTGCAGAATTAGCACCGCACGAATGCCACCCAAGTATCTGACTTGTACTTTCTATCAAGCTGCAGCTGGGCCCACTTCAGCCATAGGTGGGAAACCCAGAAGCACTGCACCAGAATGCAGGCAGCTGTGACCTGAGGTGGCCCTGGGCATAAAGCCCTTGAAAGACACCCTAGACCCACCTCCTGAAACTATTCTACCCTCCTAGATTTTGGGGGCTGTGGTGGGAGGGACAATTCCAAACATCTCTGAAATGCTTGCGGGGTCTTTCTCCCACTGTCTTAGTGATGGCCTTCATCCCTATTAATCTCGTTAGCAAACAGTCGCCTGACCACACTCTTGGTCTGCTCTACAAACAGGGTTTTTTGTTCTTCACTTGGCCAACGTGAAATTGTTCAAAATCTTTTCAGTCTGCTTTTCTCTCTTTTTTTTCCCCACAGACACTGTGGTGACTTATGCTTCTCTTTTGATAATAAATCCTGTCTTTACATCATTTCTATCCTCTCACATCTTACTGTATGCAATTAAAAGTAGCCACACAGCTCCTTCAATGTTTTGCTTAGAAACTTCTTCCACCAGGTATCTTAGTTCATCACTCTTAAATTCCACCTTCCATGAAGCTCCAGGACAATGGGGTCAAGTTCAATTCAGCCAAGTTCTTTGCCAGTTTGTAACAAGGATGACCTTTATGCCAGTTTCCAATAGCTTGTTCCTCAATTCTGGTGTTTACTGTCCATGTTTCTACCAACATCCTGATCATGACCACTTAAGTAATCTTTAAGAAGTTCCAGAATTTCCCTACATTTCTTGTTGTTAGGTCACAATCCAGTGGGGCCTCCAGAATGTTTGGTCAGATCTGCCAGGGTAGGATGTCTGGTCTGCAATCTGGTGCTGCATGAAAGATGCAAAGAATTGCACAGAAGTTAGATTGGAAAATATAGTTTATTTAGAAAGTAAATGAGAGAGAGAGAGAGAGAGAGGAGATTTACCTCTCCAAGGTAGGAGGAGGGGCCAAAGCTTAGGAAACATGGCAACAGCCATAGCTCAAAGAGCACATGGCCACACCAGAGTTTAGTAAAGCAATGGTGACTGGCTGCTTCAGGTAATCCTTCCCTTTGATGGGGGTAGGTCGTTAAGGTGATTGAGTGGTGGTCTGCTCCACATTATCACGAAGGGGACAGGTGGGTGCAGGTGCTGCCGTTAGGTGATGGAAAGCAGTCAGATGGGTAGGTTAGTCACATGATTGCCGCCATGGTGATGGGGTCTGTGTCATGAAGTTCACGAAGGGCTGATTAGGTTAACTTGGTCCTTATGGGTGGAGGTAAATACCTGAAATAGAAATGCTTATTAGTACAAAAAACAAGTTGGGGAGGGGGTTGTAAAACAATATCAATATCTACCTCCGAGAAGCTGGTTCTGTCTGTCCTTGGCTAGTGGATTAGAGGATAACTTAAAGTGAACTGCTAGAGAAACATGACAGTTCTAAGCAATGTTAAAATTGCTGCTCATTGGTTATATTGATTCCACGTTATGTCCTTTCTCTTGTCTTCTTCTGAGCCCTTACCAGAACTGCTCTTAATGTTCCATTCATGACAATCTAGGCTTTGGCTAGCTTTCGCCTCCAAAGTCATCTAGCCTCTACTCATAAACTATTTCCAAAGATGCTTCCACATGTTCAGGTGTTTGCTATAGCCACAGTGCCACTTCTCGGTACCAATTTTCTATCTTAGTCTATTTTGTGTTGCTATAACAGAATACCACAGACTGGGTAATTTATAAACAGTAGAAATTTATTTAGCTCATGGTTCTGGAGGTTGGAAAGTCCAAGGACATGGTGCAGGCATCTTGTATAAGCCTTCTTGCTCTGGCATCCCACGGTGGAAGGCAAAGGGGGAAGGGCAAAAGAGAGCAAAAGGAAGATGAATTTGCTTTTATTAGGATCCCATTCCCATGATAACAACATTGGTCCATCCCTGAGGACAGAACCCTCATTACCTAATCACCTCTTAACAGTCTACCTTTTTTTTTTTTTTTGAGAGACAGAGTCTTGCTTTGTTACCAAAGTTTGGGTGCAGTGGTAAAATCATAGCTCACTGCAACCTCAAAATATCTGGTCTCAAGCTGTCCTCCCACCTCAGCTTTCCAAGTAGCTAGGACTACAGGCATGTGTTACCAAGCACAGATAATTTCTTTTTCTTTTTCTTTTTTTCACTCTTTTTGTCAAGACAGGATTTTCCTATGTTGCCCAGACTGGTCTCGAACTCCTCAAGTGATCCTCCCACCTCAGCCTCCCAAAGTGCTGGGATTACAGGTGTGCACCACTGCATCTGGCCTAGTCACACTTCTTTTTTTTTGAGTTGGAGTCTCACTCTGACTCCAGGATGGGGTGCAGTGGCACACTCTCGGCCACCTCAGTGTCAACCTGCTGGGCTCAGGCGATCCTTTCACCTCAACCCTCCAAGTAGCCAGAACTACAGGTGCGTGCTACCATACCTGGCTCATTTTTTATTTATTGTAGAGACAAGGTCTTGCCAAGTTGCTCGGGCTGGTCTCAAACCCGCGGGCTCAAACAATCCACTCGCATTGGATTCCCAAAGTGATGAGATTACAGGCTGAGCCACTGAGCCTGGCCTAGTCCCACTTCTCAATGCCATCATGATGGTAATTAAATTTCAACAGGAATTTTGGAGGAGACACTCAAACCATAGCCGCTACGTACTAGAGTGTGGCTCCAATTGGACTTTGTTACAACCAATTCCAGGTGCTAAATTACTTAAAGATATAAGTGCACCTAGACAGACTGGAGTTCTAGTTCTTGAGAACTGACTCCATGTGGATTCTCCATACACTCCTCTTGCCGGACTGCAAGCCTTAGAACCAGCTGTGGCCTGCACTATGGCTAGGCTTGTACCATTCTTTGTATTATAGCTTTTGTCTATGGAATTTCTCTTCCATACTAGAACTACCCTAAGCCCAGGTCTACCCTGGTAAGTGGTTTTCTCCAAGCATTCTTTCCAATATTCCTGAAACTCTCACCAATTTCTGACCAAAGATAATAGACTTGTTACCACAGGCTATGTTTTAAGGTGGGAAATTATCCTATGTCTTGATGCTGCTAGTGGACAAGAGAGGGAAAAACACCCAGTCCTTCAGTGTCCTGCATAAGACTTGAGAGATGGAGAATGGACAGTTGTCACCTGTGTGAAGTAGGGTGGGATCTGAGGACCTAATGGTTTCTTGTGCAGACTTTAAGCAATCTGTTCGTTTTCAGGTGCACGTTCATTGTCAGGATTCAAGCTTCCTGTGATTCCAACTCCTAAGTTCTTCAGACAGTTTGTGATATAAATGCACACTGGGGAAGGCCAGGCGATTCTGGGAGAGATGCACCCAAGAACAGGAAATTCACAGCGCACTGGACATGTTTGAACATCATAAGAGGAGTTTTACACCTACTGGGGACAATTTGGGGATAGAAAACTAAGCACATTTCTAAAAATAAAATTATTCAAACCAACACAAACAAAAGGCTATTCAAGAATGGAAAAGTGAGTTGGGCCTGGTAGCTCACACCTATAATCCAGCATCTTGGGAGGCTGAGGCAGGAGGATCACTTGAGGCCAGGAGTTTGAGACCAGCCTGAGCAGCATAGGAAGACCTCATCTCCACATAAAAAAAATTAGCTGGACGTGGTAGCACACACCTATAGTCCCAGCTACTCAGGAGGCTGAGTGGGGAAGATCTCTTGAACTCATGTGAACTGTGATCAAATCACTGTGCTCCAGCCGGACCAACAGAGCATGACCCGATCTCTAAAAACAGCAACAAGGCTCATGCCACTTTGGGAGGCCAAAGTGAGAGAACTGCCCAAGTCCAGGGGTTCGAGACCAGTCTGGGCAACTTAGCAAGACCTTATCTCTAAAAAAAAAAAAAAAAAAATTAACCCAGCATGGTGGTGTGCACCTATAGTTCCAGTTACTTGGAAGGCTGAAGCAGAAGGATTGCCTGAGCCCAGCAGGTCAAGGTTGAAGTAGCCATGAGTGTGCCACTGCACTCCAATCTAGCAATGGAGTGAGCCTACTCAAAATAAATAAATAGGCCAGGCGTGATGGCTCAGCCTGTAATCCCAGAGCTTTGGGAGGCCAAGGCTAGAGGATTGTCTGAGCCCCGGGGTTTCGAGACCAGCCTGGGCAACTTTGTGAAACCTCGTATCTACAATAAAATCACAAAAACTAGCCGGGCATGGTGGCGTGCGTATGTAGTTTCAACTACTTGGAAGGCTGAGGCGGAAGGATCACCTGAACCCAGCGGGTCGAGGCTGCAGTGACCGTGAGCGTGCCGCTGCACTCCAGCCTGGGCCACAAGAGTGAGACTCCAACTCAAAAATAAATAAAATAAATAAATAAATAAAAATTGTAAAGAAGTAAAAAATTAAAAACGGCATTTCGCCTTGTAAGGAACAGGTAGAAGAAACACAAAATAAAATAAAAATTAAAACAACCACCGCAAAAAGGCCAGTTGCGGTGGTTCACGCCTGTAATCTCAGCACTTTAGGAAGTTTAGGCAGAAGGAGGTGGCCCAGGCCTGTAGTCCCAGATGCCCACGAGGCTGAGGTGGAAGGACTGCCTGAGCCCAGGAGTTTGGGGCTGCAGTGAGCTAGGATTGTGCCACTGCACCCCCGCCTGGGTGACAGAATGAGATCCCGACTCAAAAAAAAAAACAGTGAATATTGTTTAACAAAATTACATACTGGTATGAACAAATGATGTTTGTGGTGCAGACAGAGAAGTGGAAAAAAGAGAGCTAAGTATCCTTTATAATGGAAATAGATATAAGTAACACCACAAAATCAAGAAACACTGGCTCAGAAATTTTACATAAAGATTTTGAGGCTAATAATATTAATAATGTGACCAGGAGTGGTGGCTCATGCCTATAATCCTGGCAATTTGGGAGGCCAGGGCGGGAGGAACGCTTGAACCCAGGAGTTCAAGACCATCCTAGGCAACATAGCAAAACTTCATCTTTATTATTATTTTATTTTTTTATTTTTTGAGTTGGAGTCTCACTCTGTCACCCAGACTGGAGTGCAGTGGCCGCTCCCGGCCACTGCAGCCTCGACCCACTGGGCTCCGGCGATCCTTCCGCCTCAGCCTTTCAAGTAGCCGGAACGACAGGTGCGCGCTACCACGCCCGGCTAAATTTTGATTTATTGTAGAGATGAGGTCTCGCCAAGTTGCCCAGGCGGGTCTCGAAACCGCGGGCTCAGGCAATCCACTCACCTCAGCCTCCCAAAGCACGGGATTACAGGCTGAGCCACCGAGCCTGGCTAAAACTGCATCTTTATAAAAAAAAATTCTAAAAATTAGCCAGATGTAGTGGTGCGCACCTGTAGTTTCAGTTACTTGGGAGGCTGAAGCAGAAAGATCACCTGAGCCCAGGGGGTCAAGGCTGCAGTGAGCCATGATTATGCCCCTGCACCTCAGCCTTGGTGACAGAGTGAGACTCCAACTCAAAAAAAATTAATAATAATAATACAATTAAAGTGCTAAAAAGATTGCCTTTGGAAGGACAAAAATGTTAAAGACAGAGTGAAAAGTGCACTACTGTTTTTCACACTAAGCTTTGCAAAACTGTTCAACTCTTCTTGCATACATAAGCTTGATTAAAAATATAAACTTGCAGCTGGGCACGGTGGCTCATGCCTGTTATTCCAGCACTTTGGGAGGCCAAGATGAGAGGATTGCCTGAGCCCACAGGTTCAAGACCAGTCTGGGCAACTTGGCAAGACCTCATTTCTACAATAAATCAAAAAATTATCCTGGTGTGGTGGTACATGCCTGTGGTTCCAGTTACTTGGAAGGCTGAGGTGGAAGGATTGCCTGAGCCCAGCAAGTCAAGGCTGTGGTGGCCGTGAGCGTGCCACTGCACTCCAACCTTGGTGACAAAGTGAGTCCTCTACTCAAAGAAAAAAAGATA
>CAUYQG010104972.1:0-39375 GCA_963574415.1 Tarsius wallacei | reverse complement strand
GTAGATAATCCTTGTAGACTCATATTGATTAAAGACATTGAATTAATATTTAATAACCTTATAAAATAGAAAACTCCAGACTCATATAGGTTCACTGGTGAATTCTGCCAAATATTTAAGGAAGAAATTATACCAATTATCACCAATCTTTTGTAGAAGATAGAAGCAGGGGAAATACTTTCTAAGTCATGTTTTGAGACCAGAATTACCCAAATACCAAAACCAGACAAAGCCATTACAAGAAAAAGAAAAAACTGTAGACCAATATCTCTCATGTACATGCAAAAAATCCTCAACAAAATATTAGCAAATCAAATACAACAATACATAAAATTAATTATACACCATGATAAATCCCAGTTATACCAAGCTGGTTCAACATTTGAAAATCAATTAATATAATCCATTACATTCACAAGCTAAAGAAGAAAAAAATTACTTGATTATATAATAAATGCAGAAATGACATTTGACAAAATCCAACACCTATTCATGATAAAGATGCTAAATATCCTAGGAATAAAAAGTAACTTTCTCAGCTGCGTCTAAAATATATACACAAAAACCTACAGCTAACATAATACTTTATCATAGAAAACTAGATGCTTTCCCTGCTTTTCAACATCATATGGAAGTTCTAACTAATGAGAAAAGAAAAGATTTACAGAGTGAGAAGAAAGTAATAAAATTGTCTTTGTAAACAGATGACATGATCTTCCACTTAGAAAATCCAAAATAATTGACAGGAAAACTCCTGAAACCAATAAGCAACCATAGCAAGGTTGCAATATACAAAGTTAGTATATAAGAGTCCACTGGGGGTCACCCCTTTGTGTGCCCTACCACTGTGGGAGCTTTTCTGTCCTCTCAATAAATCCTGCTTTCAAAACAAAAAAGGTCAATTGGTTTTTTGTATTTCAGCAATGAACACGTGGAATTTCAATTTAAAAGTACAATACCACTAACATGAGCACCCCACCATAAGAGATACTTAGGCATAAATCTAACAAAGTATGTATAAGATCTATATGAATGAAACTATAAGCTGATTAAGAAAATCAAAGAACTAAATAAGTGGAGAGCTATTTCATCGTTCGTGGAAGACTCAATAGTTTCAAGATGACATTTGATCTATAAATGAAATGCAATCCCAATAAAAACCCCAGGAAGATATTTTGTGGGTATTGACACATTTATTCTAAAATTTATATGGAGAGGCTAAAGACCCAGAATAGCAAACACAGTATTCAACTTCAAGACTTCCTCTAAAGCTGCAGTAATCAAGACAGCATTGTATCGGTGAAAGGGTAGACAAATAGATTCATGGAATAAAATAACCTAGAAATTGGCCCACAGGAATATAGTCAACTGCTCTTTGAAAAGAGTGAAAAGAATATAATGAATAAAATATTGTTTTTTTCAACAAATGATGAAGAAGCATTTGGATATTTACATGACCAAAAAAAGTGAATACACAAACCTTGTATACTTCATAAAAATTAACCCAAAATGGATCACAGACCTAAATGTAAAATGCAAATCTATAAAACTCCTGGAATGTAACAAAGGAGAAAACCTAAATGGTGTAGCCTATAGCACTGATTTTTTAGATAAAACACTGAAGGCCTGGTCCACAAAATAAATAAATAAATAAATAAAAGAATTGACAAGCTGGACTTTATTGAAATTAGAAATATCTTTCATAAAAAAGACACTGTCAAGAGAATAAAAAGAAGCCACTGATTGGTAGAAAATGTTTTCAAAATTCATAGCTGATAAAGGACTGTTGCTCAAAATATACAAAGAACTCTTAAAGATCAACACTAAGGAAGGAAACAACCTGCATTAAAAAATAGAGTAAACATTTTAACAGATACCTGACCAAAGAAGATATATAATGGCAAACAATAATATGAAAAGATGCTCCACATTATATGTCTTCAGAAAAAATGTAAATTAAAACAACAATGAGATACCATATTAGAATGGCCGAAATCCAGAACACTGACAACATCAAATATTGGCAAAGATGTCAAGCAACAAGAACTTTCACAATTAATGTGGAAATGCAAAATGATATAGTCACTTTGGAAGACAGTTCTTACAAAACTAAACGCACCTTACCATATGATAGAGTAATCCCACGCCTTGATATTTACACAAAAGGAGTTGAAAACATGTCTACACAAAAATCTGCACATGAATGTTTATAACAGGTTTATTCATACGTGTCATAACTTGGAAACAACCAAGATATCTTTCAGGAGATGAATAGATACAGAAACTCTGGTGCACCAAGACAATGAAATATTATTCAGCACTAAAAGGAGATGAGCTGTCAAGCTATGAAAACCCATGGAGGAAACTTTAATGTGTATTACTAGGTGAAAAAGTCCAGTCTGAAAAGGGCACTATATTATTTTAACTATAAGACATTTTGGAAAAGGCAAAACCGTGGAGACAGTAAAAATATCTGTCAGTGCCAGAAGTTAGAGGGCAAGAGGAATGAACAGGCGTAGCACAGAAGATATTTAGGTCAATGAAACTACCTTTTATGACACTATGGTGGTGGATACATATTGTTATACATTTGTCTAAACCCATAGAAAGTGCCGCACCAACAGCAAATCCTAACATGAACTATGGACTTTGAGTGATAATGTTGTGTCAATGTAGGTTTATCAGTTGGGACAAATGTACCACACTAGTGGGAGATGTTGATAAGGGGGGCTATGCATGGATGGGAGTGGGAGAAATCTCTTTATCTTCTGCTCAAGTGTGCTGTGAACCGAAAACTTCCTTAACAAGTAAAGTTTACTGGAAGATAAAGAATATCTTTAAGATAAAAAAATGATTACAAAATAAGCATTATGTCTTCACTCACCTCAACTTACTCTCTATGACTTATGAATCTGAATCTAAGTCAGTATAATGAGCTAACTAAAGCGTTACTTTGGAATATACTAATTCTACTAAAATCAGTGGACTCTGTAGATCCTACCAGCTTTAGAGACTTTATTTATTTATTTGAGTTGGAGTCTCACTGTGTTGCCCAGGCTGGAAGGCAGTGGCACACCCACTGCCACCCCAGCATTGACCTGCTGGGCTCCAGCGATCCTTCCGCCTCAGCCTTCCAAGTAGCTGGAACTATAGGCGCATGCTACCACGCCCAGCTAATTTTTAAAAAAAATTTATTTATAGTAGAGACGAGGTCTCGCCAAGTTCCCCGGGTTGGTCTCAAGCCCACGGGCTCAGGCAGTCCACGGTCTCCCAAAGTGCTGGGATTACAGGCTGAGTCACCGAGCCCGGCCTCTAGAGACTTTAATCTTTGAAGGTTTTTTTTTCCCCAGCATTCTCTTATCTTTCCCACAAACGTGTTATTGCAATATATATGTTCTCATGAAAGTAGCACATACCTATCAGCTACCTATATTTTGGGGCTTTCTAACAAAAGTGAGAAGAAAAAGCAATTTTTGTCTAGACGTATTGGTGAAAAATACGATTAAATTAGGTTGAATTCCATCATCCTTTTTAAAACTTTAAATTTTGTTTGACAATTTTCTAAAATATCGTGCATATACTTTTTCTTAAAAGTATGAAATTTTTATAATTTAGAATGATAAGAATGATTGTATGTATAGCACAGCAAAACAGAGCTTTGCCTCTGTAGTTAATGGACCCCAGTTTGATGTGGTTTTGCAGTAGTTCTACCATCTTCTTTTGCTAGTCTGTCGGTGTTCTCACTTGACGTCTGTCAAGCTCCTGGGGTTTCATTGTCCTCTTTATGTTGCCCTTTTTATTTGAGAATTCTAACTTAATTTGTTTAAGAAACTAAGTGACCGTTTTCCGATGGCCAATGCTTATTATTACACATCCTTACGGATTACACTGACAACTATTTCCCTGTTTTTGACTAACTTCTGTACTTATTAGTGTTACTAATACAACTACAACAATTTTAACCATAATATATGGTGAGCATTATCAATGACCATACTTTCCTTAATAGTCTCTATAGAATATATTCTTAGAATACGGGAAATTAAGTTTATCACAATGAATTTACCATTCTTCTTTGAAAGGTGGCCATACCCTTTCAGTGCACTGGTGCACTGTTATTACTTGCCAGTCTGTGATGCTAAGTTTTTGATAGAAACAGGGAGTTTCTACTATTCTCTTAGTCCAGATTCAGTCTTGCGGCCTTTGTGTCTGAGCCCAGGAAATGATATCTCTTTATTATTCCTGCTTGCTCCTCCAATGACAATCAAACTCTACGATGTATCTTTAATAGGTCTTGGGTAGGAAATAATTTTCTGTCCCTTCATCAGCAGTGGACCCTGCTTTGCAGAAATTCTGAGCCCTAGAGAATTTCCTGCCTTCCCCTGAGGCCACTGCTTCGGGGCACTGTTTACCAAATGCCTTTTTAAAGATCACTGCCAGTTTCACTCAAGCTTTTTTTCTACTCTTCCTCCAGAAACAACGACTCTGGTTTCTCAGGCAGAAAGGAATGTTTCCTACCCTTCCACCGGTGGTTTTTCTTGTACCTTTCGCAGAAGCCCTATGAGAAGGAAGATTTGCTTTTCGATGCCTTAGGATTTTGCGTCTCATAAGACTAGGGTCTGATGAATTAGTATTGTGTGCTTGTCACTCAGTGGCAACCAGTAACCTGTTTCATATGTGTGCCACTGAAGGAGTCTCACTCCACTCTCTTGCCTTGCACCGTCTTTCTTTTGAACACCCAGTGGAGGCCCATGGAAAAGATTTTGTGAGAACTGTCATTGTATGTTTGGTTCTCAGCTCTTTCAAGCTGATGTGCCAGTCCACCTCAGTCATTTAGATTTTATTACAATTTTAACTGATTATGTATTACCCACTTGTTCAGCTGTCATCTTTTCCTTCCATGCTCTGCCAAAGGCAAAATAGTCCATGAGTCTCATATCTCCATGGAGGTAATCACCACTCCTTAGGATTCATTTTGCTCTATTCTCTTGTAATCTCAGGTCTCTGATGAATTCAAGAAAGCTATGCTTTCCTAGGTTATCTACTTTTTTCTTGTTGTTGGGATAGGAAGGATATTCATTGTGACTTTCTACATCTTAAGCTTGAGTGAAACTGGCAGTGATCTTTTAAAAGAAATTTGGTAAACAGTGCCCCAAAGCAGTGGCCTCAGACAGAATATACATAGTTAATTTTTCAAGCAGAACAAAAATTTGAAAATATACATTTCTATCTTGTCACTTTATTGCTTAAATCCTCTACTGTGGTTTCTCATCACACTTAAAATTCAAACTTGACTCATAATTCCTTTCATCACCTGACTGCTGTCTGTATTACCACTCTTGATTCATACCATTCTCCTTCTAGCTCACTCTGATGAAGCCTTATATCGTAGGCAGCCCTTATTTCAATACGCTAGATTCTTTTTAACCTCTAGCTGAAATAAGCTTTCTCCTTATTTTTGCATGGTTGGTTTCTTCTTTCTTCAGTTCATATCTGAAATATCCACTCTCTCAGTTATTTCATGATTTTTAAATCCCATTTTTTTTTTTTTTTTTTTTTGAGTTGGAGTCTCACTCCGTCGCCCAGACTGGAGTGCAGCGGCCGCTCCCGGCCACCGCAGCCTCGACCTGCTGGGCTCCGGCGATCCTTCCGCCTCCGCCTTCCAAGTAGCTGGAACTACAGGCAAGCGCTACCACGCCCGGCTAATTTTTTGATTTATTGTAGAGATGAGGTCTCGCTTGCCCAGGCGGGTCTTGAACCCGCGAGCTCAAGCAATTCACTCACCTCAGCCTCCCAAAGGTGCAGGATTACAGGCTGAGCCACCGAGCCCGGCTGAATCCCATTTTTTAATCTGACAATACTGTCACCAATGTATATTTATTTTTTGTTTATTTCTTTCACTCTCAAAACAAACTCCATCAATGAAGGGAAATTCCCTCTAGTTATCACCTCAATATTCCTAGCACCCAAATTATTAATGGGCACATATTAGAAACTCATTCCAGTTGTCCCCCTTTATCTGTGAGGCATATGTTCCAAAACACCCAGTAGATGTCTGAAACCATGGATAGTATTAAGTTCTAAATATGTCATTTTTTCTACACATACCTACATATGTATGATAACAATTAATTTAAAATTAAGCACAGTAAGAGATTAAAAACAAAACAACTATAACAATATACTATAATAAAAGTTACATGAATGGAGTCTCTCTTTCACTCTCTCTCTCAATATCTTATTATACTATACTTACCATTCTTTTTATGATAATATGAGAATATAAAGTGCCTACATGATGAGATGAAGTTGATGAGAATAATGTAGGTAGGCATTGTGATACAGAATTTAAAACTTATGAATCATTTTTGGAATTTTTTGTTTAACATTTTCAGACCATAGTTTACCATGAGTAACTGAAACCACAGAAAGCAAAACCAAAGATAAGGGGAACTACTATACCTACTAACTGGAAAAAGGTTGGGTAAATAAACACTTGCATAGTATGTTAATATATAGAATTACTTTTCAAAAACCCATAACTTTGTAGGTGTGTATGTTTAGTATCTTCAGAGCCTAGAGCAATGGCTTGGTCTTAGTAAAAATGTACTAGCTTTATTATGCTTATTTTTATTTATTATATTTATTATTATATTTATGGAGGAAAAATACAGGCATACAAATCTCCGCTTAACATAATATGAATTCAATAGGTCTAGCCCGTGGGAAAAATTGTAAAAAAAAAAAAAAAAAAAAAAAAAAAGAGTAAAGTTTGCTACAAATGCCTTTAGTGTATTACTTGTCCAGTCTTCCTTCATGGCATACTCTTCTATGCGGCCATTCTTATTTTTCTAGCCAAAATATAATGTAAGTCTCTTGTTTCATATTGTAAGTGACTGAAACATTGTAAATGAATCTCATCCTAGAGGGGGGTTAGATTTTATTAAAATAAAAGCAATTTTATTAAAATATTCACTTCTCACAAATGGAGCTCCAGTTCGAACCAATGCCAAAAGTAGGGTGATTTGCAAAGGACAGTTCTCGGGGTTCTCAGAAATTTCCCAAAGGGTTTGATACAGACATGGCACATGTGGTCAATCTTTCACTTCCAGGAATTGCAGAGTGCAGATATCAGACACACTTAAACAAGTACAGTTTTTACATGACCTTGACAAAAAAACAAATCTTGCTAGAATAGCTTATGGTTCAACTTTCAATGTAAGGGTAAAGAAAGCCTTTTCTCTACCTTTTCCTTCCTTCTTTCCTTCCTCCCTCCCTTCCTTCTTTTTCCTCCCCCTTCCTTCCCCTTTTTTTCTTTTCTTTTTTTTTTTTTTTTGAGTTGGAGTCTCACTGTCGCCCAGACTGGAGTGCAGTGATCGCTCCCAGCCACCACAGCCTCGACCTGCTGGGCTCCGCGATCCTTCTGCCTCAGCCTTCCAAGTAGCTGGAACTACAGGCATGCTACCACGCCCGGCTAATTTTTTGATTTATTGTAGAGATGAGGTCTCGCCAAGTTGCCCAGGTCGGTCTCGAACCCGCAGGCTCAGGCAATCTACTCACCTCAGTCTCCCAAGGCGCGGGATTACAGGCTGAGCCACCGAGCCCGGCTTCCCTCTCCTTCTTTTAACTCCTCCTTTCTTACATGAACTCCTTGGAAAAATTTCCATATACACTAAAATTGCAATTTTCTTCCTTTCCTTTTTCCATTTATAGGAACGCTGGCCCAGAGAGCCTCCAGCTACATTTCATAAAGGACCAGTTCACTCGCTTTTGTATCTATAATCAATGTAGTAACAATTGTGTCACCAATGATGTCACATTACTTGCTAGAGAGTTCAAATTCGTTTAATCCCTCTTTAGTTAAAATCTGTATGTCAGTTATTTAAGTATACTCAAGACAGAGAGAGGGGGAGGGAGAGAGGGAGAAAGAGCGAGAGAGAGAGAGAGAGAGAGAGAGAAAGAGAGAGAGAGAAACTAACAATTGAGTAGCTTTGTGTCCAGTTTGCAAAAACAATCTTGACTAATATAATATGGAAATCTATTATTAACTTTCTGAGTGAGTCAATGTGATTAATTTCTTCAATATTTCTTTTTAGGGCTTGCTATTTATAGTTTTCTATATTTTTTCATGTCACAATCCTCTGATATTCTTTATACCAATACTTCTCCATCCTAATTATAATGACAGTTTAAATAGCACAAGGACTGGTAAGGATTGATTTTATAAAGTTATTAAACTACTTACTTTACAATTTGAAGGAAGGTATTGCAGTGAAATTTTTTCAAAGATAAGAAAATTGTTTATATTGCTCTGATAAGAAGCAATGTAGTATAATCATCCATTTCATATTTGCCATTATTTCTTTTTAATTTTTACTATAATTTTTGTTTTGCCTTAAGTCTTGAGTATGCTTTTATTAAGAATCATTCAAGCATCGGAGCACTGCTAAAGTTTCCTGATTTAAAATATCAAACATTTTTATCATATAACAAAACCTCAAATATTTGGCACCTAAACAACTGGCATCTTTGAACTAATGGAATTCTAGGAAACACAAAAATTGCAGGCAGAAGTTAGGAAGAGCTATTGAGAAAAGCCAAAGGCACCGAGTTCAAAGGAATGCCGTCGTTGGTCAGGTCACTGTAAGATCAAAGGGTTCTGGGATTGGTTGGAAACACAAGCATGCAACTAAGCACACTCCAGCATGTAAGGTCACAGTGCAAATGAATGTTGAAGCCAAGCCAAAGAGAGGAAGACAAGCAGTGATGAGCAGTCAGCAGAAGGAGAAAGGGAGGGAAGAAGAGAAAAGGCATGACTGGTGTAAGTTATATCAGTTTAAAAACAGGAAACGAGACATCGAGAAGGGAAAGCAGAGAGGCATGGTGTGGGAAAGAGGAAATACAGATATGGAAAATCAAAACCAAATCTTATCTAGGATATCCTACTATGTTACAATGCCTGAAAATTAAAAAGTAGCTTTATTTAAATCTTAGTACAATTCTAGAAAACAGAAGCATTGATTCTGAAAAAAGGAAGACTCACATTCATTTCGTGCTTAATCAATTGCAAAACATTTTCTCCATGAATTATCTCATTGTTCCTTAAGAGGGTTCTGTTAGTCATTGTCATCATGACTATGTTTATAGACTAGAAAACTAAGCCATAGACACTTCAAGTAACTGGCCCAAGATGACAGCCTGGTAGAATGAGAAATTAGATTAATATGTAGCTGTCTTCAAAGATTGTGGTTTGGTTACATCATTTTGCTCCTATCTTATATTTGTATTATATCATAGATGTCATTAATATAGTCAAGCTTCCTTCTGATCAGTTTCCTCAAACTCTGTATGTAATAAACAAAATGATGTTTGCCCTTTGTAATACCGCTCATCTCACATTTCCTCAGAAATAAATTGGATTAACCATTACCTAGGTATACAAGACTTCTTTCTTATTAACAATCTTGGCATTGGTTCTGATTTCCCTTCTTAATGAGGAAATGCCTGTTGCTTTTGCCCAAAAAGTAAACATTGAAGTGATCTCTTCATAAACCCAATCCAGTGCGTTTCCAAAATGATAGTTTGACCTCAAAACTCCACGTGACATCTAAGTACTTTCATTTTTATCTTCATGATAAATTCCATGTGACTCTTTATAATACCTGTCACAGAAGTTCATCTTTTAATTCCCAAGTCATATTACCCTAGCCATCTTAGCTAACTTATATCTTTAGTCACTATTTTACATCTTGTGATGCCAAAATTGCTGATTGAAATGGTTAACAGGAGGTTTACAAGAGTTGATCCTCATTGGATTAATCCTGATCGATTTAGGAGTTTAGTGCAAATACCCATAGTTTTGTTTAAGGCTGGATGCATAAATAAAAATATTTATTTCAGATTACAAAGAGATTATTATTTTGTTTTCAATAACAGTGAAAGTCCAGATTTATACCCCTAAATTGCTACTGCATTATTTATTAGAAAACTATCTTGAAAGCAATGGTTTCTGAATGTGGAAAGGGAAAATTGGGTATTAGGCAAAATTTACTTAAAATGAAATGAGTAAGAAATATAGAAGAAAATGGCTTAGTATCTCAGAGACAAACATCAAAACTAAGATTTTTCCCTATTCCATACATAATGTCTGTGAACTACTAAGTGTTAAGCCTTTCAGAACAATTAGAACTCTCCTTCAGTGTATGATATAATCAATCAAACATAATAACCATGAAAAATGTACCATATTATGATATCAATAGTGTGAAAAGATGTATTCTGTTTGGTTTTTTCATATAAATGTATAATGCTAGAGGTGATAGGATGTAAGGAAGATACACATTAGCTTTATACTATAAGTGAGGGAACAGATGAGTCATGTAACTTTTCAAAAGCTAACAAACAATTGAGAAGAAGATTCAAGACTAAAACTAGGTCTTATCATTCCCGGTCAAAATGTTTCTCATTGTTTCTGATGGAATAGAAGAAAGTGTTTCTGTATATAAACAGGGGTTAAAATGTGTGTAGTATTTATTAAACAAATATTGTCAAAGAAACAATGGACATATAGAGTAATAAAGTCCTGGTTTTGTTGTTTATTCGTATATGATGTCTAAATGTTGACATTAGATTACGTTAATATTGTTGTCAACTGTAAGTGAAGATAGGATATCTTAGAAAACAGAAAAATACAGAGTTCGTTGTGTTAGCAACACTCTTTATAGAGATAGAAAAGATACAGCTCCTTTGAACCCAAGCTCCCCAAAAAGGGCTCATTGAAAGAAGGAAAAAGTTGAACTAAGGAAATTGATGCCATGATCAAATGTATCGCCAATGGCCCAGAAAATTATTCCTCCTGCATTATCAATGATAATTTACCTTGCAAATGATTTCAGATGAGCAAATGAAAGTAAGTGCCTGTCCATGCAAATTATTTGCCCAGGGAACTTCACCCAGAATTCAGGAGTCTATGCATTTGTATGGAAAAACTTGCAATCTTCATTTAGATACACCTCTAACTAAAATTTAACATTTTTTTTCCTGTCACAAATGTAGTCCCAACCACAGTAATATTAGCAATACCTAGTCATCAATGTAAATTGGATATTCTTATATTGCGTTACAATCTGTGCAGATATTTTGAAATGTTATTTACATCAAATCTTGACATTTAATATATTAATGACATATTTTAAAATTTTGATAATTATATTTTGATACACTATTTTTAAAAATTCTTTGCATTTTATTTTATGCATTTAAAGACATTCGTTTGAGAGATGGTCACAGACTGGTAAAATAATTCGTTGCACAAGAAAAATTGAGAATTTCTGACCTAGTCTGTTTCAATTCAAACCATCTTCATCTCACTCCTGGGTAGTAGTTATCTTCCTAGCTGGTCTCACTCCCTCTATTCTTACTCCTCTAGGATCAATTCTATATTCAAATGTTAGGGGTGTCTTTAGAATATATAAATACCATCTCATTCACTCTCCTGTAAAAAAAACTCTAATGCTTTTCTATTCATTTAGACTCATATCCAAATTCTGCACCATAGTCCAAATACCATGCATTGAGTTTCTTCCAGTTTCTCTAACCTGACCACTTAATATTTTCCTCTTCTTGCTACACTGGCTTGCTTTCTATGCTTCTATCATACCAAATTCAGTATAGTGTAAGGCCTTTGGTTTGGCTTTGGCTCAGATCTGGCTGGAATTCATTATTCCGACCTGTACCCCACATCTGCTCGTGCATGACTTTCCTCTCTTCCATCAGGTCTCAACTCAAATGACATTCTTAACATCATCCCCAATTACCCAAACTAGAGTAGCCTCTTTCCTCCCCAAGTCGCTGTCATATCTTCTGATGGCATTTGCTTCAAGGTTGTTCCCACCGATCTGAAATTATTTTAGTATTATGTTTACTATAAGTTTTTCATGCTCAAGAATATAAATTCCAAGGGGAGCAAAGGCTTGTTTGTTTGGCCCACGCTTTAAATCCTATAACACATCATGAGAACCCCATAAATATTTTGTATTGAGTAAATGAGTTTCTTCAGTTGGGCTTAATGAATTTTCTTTTTATTTTATATCAAGATATGGATGCTGAGAAATCTTGTAATTCAAATTTTAGTTGCCCGTTTGCATTTTATTTTTGAATACAGTTTAAAAAATTAATTCACCATTTAAAAAGACAACTTTTCTTGTATTGAATGAGCTTTTAGTGATTTGTCACACTACCTCCTAAAAGATTAGTCACCTGAGCACAAAATCTGAACTCTTTTTACATCACTGGTTAATTTTCCTTAAAATTTTTATAGAATTAAAGTCCCAGTTTCTGAAACTGTATTTCCATAAGGTTATATTGTTCATTTGAATGTTTTTAGCATAGCAGTGCCCTCTGTGTTTAACCAACATCAAATAGTCCACAAAAAACTTCTTGGAAGTTTTTTTTATAACAATTCATTGTTTATTTAGCCTATGGTTAAATAAAACATGTAAATCATATACTACAATTAATAGTTTAGTTTCAAAACCATTGATTTATTTAGTTGCCAAGCTTTTGGAAATTTTTGAATATACATTTCATTAGCTTTCAATTCATTTAAACTTACAAAATTAGAATTTCTTTTACATGGAAGAGTCTGCTCTAATAGATCCAGTTTATTTATTTTCCTGAAATAGCTGATACAAATAAACAATCTAGTTGAAAACAGGACCTTGGCTGGTCTTTAAAGCCAGCTGAACTAATAAACCAACTTGTCAGTGCAATTCTTCCAGATCATTTTTTCCCTTCATGCTGCTAACCTATAAGGACACTCATTTATTATAGGATTTGCATTTGTAAGACCAGTCAAATCATCTGAAGATCTTGATGTTTTAGACAAAGCAATAAACAGATGACCTAAGTGGGATTAAACTTTTACAAAAGAGCTTTCTCTGTTTTAGTCCCAGAAACTGCTGGTGTTCAGACTGGCGGTGTGATCAAAGTCAGATATATCTGGAACAGAGTAAAGGAAAATTATGACTGCCACACAGAATAAGCAATAAGCAAGTCAGGCAGGTATGCAGCATTCTCATGGACACAGTGATGATTATGTTTCATGTTATGAAAACAGTGAGAGTGAATCTGGATGGTAAAAACTGAGTCATGCCAGAGCACTTGAGTCAGCTATGTGCATGCCTGCTAGGGAGTTTTCCTTTGTTCTTTGTAGAGGCAGTTGGCTTATTTTAGTGGCTTTCCTTGCATGGCATAATCACCAGCTATGTGATTAACCATGTCTAGTTAAGTTATTTCATCACATCAAAAGTAGTGTAAAATAGCTTTTCTGTTGACTGGAAAGCTGAGTTTGGTGGTTATGAATGTACCAGACATCAAAGAGCTCCATTATCCACAGACTACATGGAAGCAGGCCAGCAGCATTGAAAGTTTCTCCTCTATTGCTCCTTCCCTTAAGTGGAGTCAACACCCACTAGACTGGAGGGAAGGAAGTGATTTCCATAATAATTCATTCCTGCACTTTTTAACCAAGTAGGAAGGATGGTGACCAGCTGTTCTGTATCTCCACTAACGGCTGATAAAGAGAGAAAAAACGTTCATATTATAACAGGAAGACATCACTGTGTGTACTGGGGAAAAAAATGGAAGAGGCTGCTAATTCTAGCTTTTACTTCTAGTGAGTTGTACAATTATGGGTAAGCTGTTTCTCTTCTCTTGAAGCATTTATGAAAGGCTAGAAATGGCTTTGACAGTCTGGGAAGTTCTTTGGAGAACAAATCCTATGCAAGTTTAAATATTTGAGTCTATGTGTTACATAAACTTGATACAAGTGAATGAGAAATGCCCAAATATCAACCCCAGTTTTGAAACCAAGAACATAAACATAATATGCCTTAACAGTGCCAAAACAAAATAGATGCTCAAGAAAGTCTAATTAGATTATCACAGTGATTATAAGTTTCACATTTTTTATGTATGCCTATCTCAGTTTTGTTTCCCCAGAAGCAGACTCTGAGGTGAAAGTGATTTATTAGGAAGTCTTCCCTGGAAAAACTGGTGTGAACATGAGGAAATGGGACATAGAAAGCAAAGAAGCCAAACAAGAGGGTAGAAGCAAAGTGCTACCATATACAACTTCAGTTCAGTCCTTCCAAGGATTAAAATTGAAATTCAGGCCATGTTTGAGAATAAAGTGGTAGAAAACTCCAACCGAGGAGTGACACAGAAAAAAAAAAGTTACCTTATCAAAATAGTTCTTCCCAGATTTTTATTGGGTAAGATGATTCTGGCAAACTAGAAAGTTTTCAGCTTGGGGATACCTATAGATTATATTATCTCACCAATACCCAGATTATCACAGGAATTATACTCTGAAGGCAGCTTCCAAGTTGGAAGGTTACAGTTAGACAAAAGCAAAACGTCAATATCATTGTAGAATTCCTGAGAACTCAGGGTGCCCTGTTTAGTTTCACAAAGCATCAAAGAAAAAAATACTACCTGTAGCAAATGAAATTATGCTATTCTTCCTTAGTTTCATGCCTACATGAACATCTAAAATTCAGACTCTGAGGAATTTAAAATTAATCTCATAAAAAGCTAGTCTGAGTTCATTTTTTTCTTTCTTGATATATCATTTAAAAAATGGCTAAAGTTGGCTAGGCACAGTGGCTCACACCTGTAATCCCAGCACTTTGGAAGGCCAAGGCAGGAGGATTGCTTGAGTCTAGGTATTCAAGACGAAACTGGGCAAGCAGGGGCAAGACCTCACTTCTACAAAAAAATCAAAAAGTTATCTGGGCACGGTGGCACACACCTGTGGTCTCAGCTACTTGGGAGATTGAGGAGGAAGGGTCACCTGAGTCAAGGAGGTCGAGGTTGGTGAGTCATGATTGTGCCACTGCACTGCTGCCTGGATAACAGATTAATACCCTGACTCAAAACAAAAACAAAAAAAACAAGAATGGTTGAGGTAAATGATTCTTCACTTTTTAACAGCATCAATGTACCAAAAATACACTTAAAAGTGATTCCTTGATTTGTTACATTGGACTGTAAGAGTCTTTCCTATTATGTCCAAGGACAAAAGGCTAACAAAGAATGATGTTCAACTTACATGCCACATGATGGCAACCCAAGCTCCAATTCATTGAATGTATCCCCAAATTTGATTCTTAATCCATTATCTCCACATTTATTTTAAGGCTTTGAAAAGTATCCCACTTCCCTTTGACTTTTCCTCATATTCGTTTTAAAATTTAACTCTTCACTTGACTATTGACATAACAGTGGCCTTCCCTAAGACCCTTCAAGAATATCATTAGCAGTTTGCTTGAAAAACAGAAGTAGCAAATAAGTAAGCAAACGAGTGAGTTTGAGTGGCAGGTAAGTTCTGAGAGGAGAAAATGCACAGAAATTGAGAGCCTCTAGGACTGGCTAGGATATAAAATAATTCTATGTGGAGGAAGAAGAAAATTTGTGGGGACATCATTTTCAAATGGGTATTATAATTATATTTTTTAAGCTTAATAGTATTGCAGCCAAATACATACAAAAACGGCTGTTCTATTTTTAACTTAGGGAACCTACTTATTTTCAGAGTATTGGTATCTTCATCCTATAATACAGTGTTAAAAATATTTACCCCTGATGGGGTTTTATTAGAAGTAAATAGGTAACGTGTACAAAGTACTTAGTATATTTGGCTCATTCAATAAATAGTCACTTCTGTGTTTATCTGTCAGCTATGGTATAAGTGCTAATGCCTCATCTGATAGGATTTTGCAGCTTTTTAAATTGTCCTATTATAGAATAGTGTAAGAGCGAGGTAGTTGCCTTATTGATCAAAAGGAAGAAACTTTTTAACACACTTTAACATTTGCAGCTCAATGTTTATGAAAGTGAATGTGGCAAAAATTTGATAATTTAAATTAAAAAATATTTAAGTAGACAAAAATTCAGCAAAATAAACAGCTGGGATAACTATTACCAAACAAGATATAAATTTTTACTTTGTCAAAAACTTGTCACATGAGTTGTTCCTTCAGGAAATGACCGTGGTCATCATTCCACAGGCCCAAAGATCAAAATGATTAGTTATAGCACAGTAATTATGGCATATAATTATGTCTAATAGTGTTTTCATAGTTTCTCTACTAAGTAATCTTCCAGGTTTGTTCAGTGAGTTCTGTGGGATTTAAAACATTGTTTGCTAATAAACAGTGAAAGCATTATTTTTATTAAAGTGAGAAGGATAAGAGACTGCAATTTGAACATGCATGCAAATAAAAAATTTTTTAAATATTATTTATAGCTTTCTTTTTTCTTTGCCTTATTAGGCGCTTGGGTCCTGATAACCCAAAGTTTGCTCAGAATTAGTACTAGTTTGGCAGGACTGAGGTAGAACAGAATTGCTAAAGGATTTGGGGAGTATTTAGGATTGAGGTTTTAAAAAAAGCCTTAGTTGTTGGTGAAGACAGAGAGACTTGGGAGAAGAAACATGCTGCTTGTGCTGGGAGCTTAGCTATTCTATTTCATATAATCCTCACATCTTTCAGAAGATAAAAGGGATACTCAAGCAGTTAAGTAACTTGCCTGGAGTAAATGGTTGTCAGAATTCACTCCCAGAAGTATCTGACTCCAAAGCCTATGTTCTTTCCTCTATATCATTCTCTATACTTCCATTATTAAAAGAATTTATTTACTTTAAAATGTATTTAGCTCTGCATTTTTAGATATGTTTGTATCCCAGGAAACCAAATGACAGAGGGTTTGTCTTCTTGAGGGTACTATTTTATTCTAAGACATCAGAGGAGCACCCTAACTCATATATTACTGTCATAAGTCTTTGGCAGGAATGCCAAGTTATCTTCCTTTTCCTGAGGCACGGAGGGGGGAAAACAAAAGGCAGTGGCAGGTTAAACAGAGGCAAGAGAGCCAGAAAAGAGACGGCAACTGACAGACGCAGGATAAGACTGGCAAATGGGAAGATATATGTAGCGAGTGAACAGAAAGCATTGAAGGAAAATAAATTGATGCTAGCAGGACGTATGGAAAAGCAAAGGTCTTGGACCTTTGATACTTTTAAAAAGCCAAATATATTTTAATTATTTGCTGGGGAAAATTGTAAAACAATCCCTCAATGACTGTGAGTGAACTATGTCTCACTTGCCTGAGATAATTGGATTACATTGATGTATGAGGATTTAACATATTACCACAAGGCATTTCCCCACTGCATGCATTTTACACTAACTGAAAAAAGTCAGCACAAAATGTCTGCATTAGGAATCTTTTTTCTTTCTTTCTTTCTTTCTTTTTTTTTTTTTTTACCATAATGTTACTTAACCAAACAGTTTAGAACTCAGTGACTTAAAACAATACCCATTTATATAATTCCCAAGTCTGTGGGTTAATCGGATACTTTTGCTTATCCAAATTTGTGGGAATTGTTCTTATATTATGGAGGATGACTGGCTTTTGACTAATCTAGCATGACCTTGTATAGAATGAGTGCTGTAACTTGTCTCTGTTCCTCTGTCTTTCATTCTCAAGCAGGAATGCTCTCCTGGTAAGGACAGAGTACAGAAGCAGGCAACCCTCCCCTGTTACTACTATGCACTTTCCAAGTTTCCACATGTGCCATGTTTACTAACATCCCTTTGGCCGAAATAAGTCACATGACCAATGCCAGATCCAGATGGAAGAGCTCTTCAGAGATACGTGGCAAAGAAAGGCAAGCAGAAGACGGTATTCTGGACCTTTGTCCACACATCTTAGGTATTTATGGAGGCTGAAATAAATTGTAGCAGCAGAACACACATACTTAGGGGAGAAATATGCAAACCAAGTATTTAGCCAAAATGAAGTCATAACCTGCACAACTACATTGGTTCTAATAGCAGAAGGAATATAATTGCCTTTTGTTTGTTTTTTCTTAATGGAGAAAGGTAAGGGGACTGGGTAGCTCTGCCTTTAAACAAGTCACTACATTTACATTTATTATGGTTGCTGACGTATTTGGACTCTTTTCTATCATTATATAGTCTGACTTTTATTTAATGTTATTATTGTGATTCATTTTCTTTTTTTTTTTGATCAACTTTTTAATTTTTATGTTTTAATTCTATTTTAAATTCAGGAGATACACATGCAGGTTTGTTACATGGGTATATTGCATAACGGTGAGACTTTGGTTTCTAGTGAAGCCATCACTCAGTGAATATTATACCCAACAGGTAACTTTTCAACCACTTACCTGCTCCCACTCTCCTCACTTTTGGAGTCTCTACTATTTCCAGCTTTATGACCACGTGTACCTAATGTTTAACTGCCACTTATAAGCGAGAACATACAGTATTTGACTTTCAGTATCTGAGTTATGATGGCCTCTATCTCCATTCATGTTGCTGTGAAGAATATGATTTAATTCCGTTTTTTTTTTTTTTTTTGGCTGCATAGTATTTTGTGATGTGTATATACCACATTTTTTTAATCCAATCAACCACTGAAGGACACTTAGGTTGCTTTTATGACTGCAATTAACATGTGAATGCAGGTGTCTTTTTGATAATTTTTTTCTTCCTTTGGGTAGATACCAGTAGTGGGATTCTGGGTCAAACGGTAGTTCTAGTTTTAAATCTTTAAGAAATCTCCATACTGTTTTCCATAGCGGTGGGACTAATTTACATTCCCACCAACAGTATATAAAAGTTTCTTTTTCTCCATGTCCTCACCAACATCTGTTATTTTTTCTCAGTTTTGGAAGGAATACATTGTATATTTTTATTAACTATCTAAAAACTTTCAGCAAACATGCTTAACTTAATATTTTAACCAATGTAGAATTAAACAAACTACATGCTTCTTCTTAAAAGTCTACTTCAGTATTCTTAACATTTAAAAAGTTTTTGTTTTTAGCCAATATTGTGTCATGTGTTTTCTTAAACTCTCCTGCTTAAAGTGTTTTAATAGTTTTCAATCATATTAATCATTTTAAATATATTTTTTAATTTTTTGAAGAAGAAATTGTGAATATGGTTAAAAGAAGACATGGATTTTTTATAAAATTCAAAAAGTTTCAAAATCTGTATAGTGAAAAGCCCTGTTCTTCATCCCATTCTGCCATAGAATCCAAATCCCCATTTGGAAGAAAACACCTTAGCATTTATGTATGTTCCTATGTATTTTATACAAATATTTATATGCATATATATTAATATGTTCATACACATATTTGTATGTTTATTGACTAATAAAATATATTATCCATTTTTGTAAACAGAATATAACTTTTTATTTTAACGTTTGTTTTTGGCCTCTATTTACATATGCTTTATAATGCATAAACTTTAAATAGAAAAATTAATTTAGAAACAACACTAACTTCTGAAACTTGTAAAATATTTAGAAATGCCTTACCCATTTTAAAGTGATTTTTAAAATGTCTATGTTTTCTTCCAGCAAATTTGCTATTTATGGATATTTAAATATTTGATCTGTCTGAATTTTTCTTGGTGTAAAATATAAGACAGTAATTCGGGCTACTCGGAAGGCTGAGGCGGAAGGATCGCCGGAGCCCAGCAGGTCGAGACTGCGATGGCCGGGAGTGGCCACTGCACTCCAGTCTGGGCGATCGAGTGGGACTCCAACTCAAAAAAAAAAAAAAAAATATATATATATATATATATATATATATATATATATATGATAGTGATCCAACTCCCCTCCCTATCCCCTACCCCAATTATCACAATGTATTTATTACATAATCCATTTTTTTTCTGGATTTACTTAAATTATATTATTGTAATGCACACACACACAGACTTATGCATGAATTTTATGTTATGTTCCACTAATCTGTTTTCAGCAAACGCCTTTATATTTCATTCTCTTTCCTGCTAACTTCATCTTCTTAATTTAAGAGATACCCAACTCTCCCATGAATGCACCTCTTCCCTGGGAGCCCTTTCAAGTAATGACAGCTTTTGCTGTCATTTCTGTTCTAACTCTGTGGGACAGGTATTCTCCATACTCCTTATTGCTACTCGCTGTCACCATGTTGACTGGTTTCACTTTAAATACATCCCCTTCATCCTCATATGAACCATCAGTGCAGCCTGGGGTTCATGCCTGATTTTTCTTCTCAAGTCTTCAATAATTCCTACGCTATCTTCACTCTCATCCCATGACCTTGTTTTGTATTGCACTAAAAACAGAAGCAAACAAAAAAGAATTTATCTCCAAGTTCACACTACCATATCTATGCATTTGATGGTATCTATACCCTTTCTCTCTCTTCTCTTTTGCTACCATAAAATTATTGTTTATATTCCCTTTCCAAAGTCAACCCCTATAGTTTTGAATCTAAGCTAGTTCCTTCCACATGCCCAAGGACATTGTTCCAGACATTATTCCTCCAATCTCCTATGTCATTTTTGTTTTTCTTCCAGTAGATTATTTCCATCAGCTTTATCGTGCTATAAGATCTTCCATCTTAAAAAAGAAAAAAAAAATCTCCCCATTTCACATCTACATCCCATATTTCATAAGCCTGCCCTCACTTCAAAAATAGGCCATAAGTCTGGGATTTCCCAGGTCATCCTCACTTCTGATCTGCTGTCTAAAAATGAAGGGTCCCACTACTCCCTCATGTTTAATATTAGTTATAATGCCTCACAAAAATCAGTTGAGTATATATTTACAATTACAGTTTTAATAGCAGAAGAATTACCACTCAAAGGGTTATACTCACAGGGGGAGGTCTGGGTGGATCCCAAACATAAAGCTTCCTTCTGATCTGCTGTCTAAAAATGAAGGGTCCCACTACTCCCTCATGTTTATAAAGGGTTATACTCACAGGGGGAGGTCTGGGTGGATCCCAAACATAAAGCTTCACTTCTGATCTGCTGCCTAAAAATGAAGGGTCCCACTACTCCCTCATGTTTAATATTAGTTATAATGCCTCACAAAAATCAGTTGAGTATATATTTACAATTACAGTTTTAATAGCAGAAGAACTACCACTCAAAGGGTTATACTCACAGGGGGAGGTCTGGGTGGATCCCAAACATAAAGCTTCCTTGTCCTCAGGACTCATTACTCTCCTAGTATATTAATATGCAACTATATACAGAGTACAGAGTGGAACATTCACATGAACCTCAGTGTCCAGAGTTTTTATTGCAGTTTCATTACATAGGCATAATTGATTGAATTATTGACATTCAATTGAACTCAGTATCTAACCTTCTTCTCACCGGAGATAAGGTTGATATCACATGACTCAAAACTCTTCAACCCTCTAATAACATGGTTTGTGTTTGGGGCATGGCCCATACCCATCCTAAATCTTCAAATTAGCATAAGCTACCTAGGGACCCGCCATGAACAACAAAAACACTCCTATCATTAAGGAAATTTCAATAATTTAGAGGTTAATTGGGAACTGAGAATAAAGCCACCAAAATTATTGATGACATGGGCTCCACATTTTCTTTTATTCCTCTTTGTTCACTGACAACTCCTTCTCAGTTCTCTCTGCTGGTTCTTTCTAAATCCCCCAATTTCTAAATCTTGCCCCAGGATTTATTCTTGTTATTCTACAAATAGTCCCTGTGTTATCCACTTGCGTTTTAAAGTATCATCTACATGCTAACACACTGCTAAATTTATACTTGCAACCCAGACTTTCCCCTTCAAATCTAGAATCATACATGCAAGTACCTACATGACATTTTACTTGAATGTCTAATAAGCCTCTCAAACTTTACAGGCCCAAATTTCACTTCTGATCTTTTTCCCATGAGCTTATACTACTTGCTTTTACAACCACATCCTCTTCATGTTCCCTCTATTGCTATTATTCTTACTTAGTAAAAAAAAAATCAGAGTTCACCTGTATTATCCTAACCCACTTCCTTCTTCCTACTTTACCCCTTTGACGGTTTATTCCTAAAACAAAGACAGAAAAATTCTCTTCATGCTTGTCAGATTATGTCACTTCTCTGCTCAAAATCCTTCCATAGCTTCCCATACAACTCAGATGAAAAGTCAAAATTCTTACAGTGATCTAAAGGACTAGAGGTGACCTTGACTTCTAAATTCTCTGACCTTATTTCCTAGTAAACTCACTGTGGTTCCCTCAACTCCTAGTTTTCCTTCAAGTTACTAGAAAGTTACTGAGCATGTTTCTGTCCCAGAGCCTTTTCGCTTAGCATTTCCTGTTCTTAGAAAATCTCCCCATAATTATCATCATACTCCATAACTTGCCTCCCATCTTTGTTCAAATGTCATTCCATCAGTAAAACTGTTCTTAATCACATCATTTAACATGTAACATCTTCTCTCCAGCATTTCTCATTTCTCTTCCTTCTTTCTTTCCTCTCCACTGCATATAACATTATCCCATATATGTGGTATTTTGCATATATTTTAATATCTGTCTTCTCCTGCTAGAATAAAAGCTTCATGAGGATAAATAATTTTTTTCTGATTTCTTTGTTACTCTATTCCAAAGACTTAGAATGGTGTCTGACCTTCTGTAGGTACACATTAAATAGTTACTGAATGAATAATAATTCTGTATTTTATGCAGTTCTTTTATGTATTGTACCTTTTTTATATTTTAAAATGTGGTAGATCTAGACTCACCTGCATTATGCATTTGCTTTAGAATTTTGATGGCCATTCTTTTGTTTTCATATAAATTTTAGAATAATCATATTCACTTCCAAAAAATGCTTTTGGTATTTTCGTAAAACTTATAATAAATTTAAAGATCAATTTAAGGAAAATTAACACTTGTACTTTTCTTCCTAAACTTAATCCAAAGTATATATTTTTCTGATGTTATTAAAATGTATTTTCCATAATATATTTTAACTAATTGTATACTTAGACACATACAAGTATATAGGAATATGTATATACATATGGTTACTTTCAGTTTTATCTTCAACATGTAAAGACCTTGGAAGTTGCCAATCCTGTCCTAAAAAAAATTGAGAATAACTAAAAATCAACAACTTTCCATAAATCTCTCAGAAAGCTGAGTTTGTAGGACAAACCAGCACCCTAAAATAAGAAGGCATAGATGAATGAGAGAGTTCCAGCTGAGACATCTTCATGTGAAGCAAGCTTTTGCAGCCATAAATTGGTAGGTGCATTTAAATAGTAATTTTGCTGACATTCTGGAGGCTGGGTGTGAACTAGTGTGAGTAGATTTTACCTTTGGGAACTAGGTTCTCATGGTAAAGAGTCAAAAAAGAGGGGAAGAGTAATCTTTGTAAAGTATACACAGAGCCTTATCCATAACAAAGACCTAGTGTCCAGAAGAAATGATTTTACCAAGTCTTATCTTATCTACTCATCTTTTCCCACTCTAGTCCTCTCTAGTCTTTCAGGCTTATAGGAAACATGTGGGGGTTGGAGGAGCATAAAATATACTTGGGAAGTCACAATTCAGGGACATAAGTACACTAAAAGATTGAGATGTAATCATAAGATTTTAAAACACTCCCCCCTCCCCCACATACCCTACCACCAAGCCAATAGGGCTTCAGCCTACAACAGTGGATTTCAAATGTAACAGCTTCAATAAACTCTCTCTGAGGAAGAAAACTTAGTGAAACTCAAAATTAAAAGGGGAGGCAAAAACAAGGACACAAGAGGAATTTAAAGTCCCTGACACCTACAGCAAATATTAAATGCAGCCAAACTCCTATCAAGATTAACACAAACATACTAAAGCCCTCTTGCAACAATACAACATAGTACAACATGCGTAACTTTAAACAAAAAATTCCAAGGCATACCAAAGAAAAGAAAAAACACACAGCCTGAAGAGACAAAGCAAAACTCGACTCAAGTAGAAGTCCAATGTTGAAATTATCAGACATAAAAAATATAATTTAGAATTAATTTGCTAAATGCTTTACTCAAAAAAGTAGACCACATGCAAGAACAGATAGGCAATGAGAGCAGGGAGATGGAAATTCTAATAGAGAATTCAAAGAAAATACTATAAATAAAAAACACTGTACATAAATGAAGAATGACTTTTATGAGTTCATCAGTAGACTGGTTGTGGATGATGGAAGAATCAGTAAGCTTGAAGATAGTCAATAGAAATTTTGTAAACTGAAATGCATGTAAGAAATGAATGAAACACATACACATACACCATAACATCCAAGTACTATAGAAAAATTGCAGAAGCTGCAATTGAAATACTAAGAGAAGAAAGAATAAAAGGAGCAAAAGAAATATTTGAAATAATAATAACTGAGGACATTTCTAAATTAACGACAGATACCAAAACCACAGATCCAAGAAACCCAGAAAGCCCAAGCATGAGAAATACAATAACAAACAAACAAAATAAATATACACCTTGTTCTATCATATTCAAATTGCAGAAAACCAAAGACAAAGAGAAAAGTCTTGAAAGAAGCCAGAGGTGGGAAAACACCTTACCTATAAAGAAATAAGGGTAAGGAATTACAAAGGATTTTTAAGTGAGGAAGGGAAAGGAGTGAGATATTTAAAGCATTGAAAGAAAAAGATCCCATAAAGACAACCAAACAACAAATAACCAACCGTATTTTGATGAAAACAACTAAAGGAGAGTGCCAGAGAACAACAAAGGAGTAGCAAAAGCCCTGTAGAGTACAGAAACCCAGGATGAACACATAGAGAACAGTAGGACATACCTGGCCTCCACCACCCCATCCCCCAGCCAGCATCAGCTCAGAGCAAGTAGGAACTTCTTACTGCAGGGAAAAGGTAAGCAAGAGGACACCAGCTGATCCAATCAACCCTTTTGACACCTACAGTCCTCACTACTGGAGACCTCTGCAGTCCTCATAGGCTTAAAACTCAGCTGAAGGAGCTGCATAAAGTCCACACAGCTCTGTTTTCCCCAGAGAGGGAGCATACCGTGTATCCCAGCCTCTGTGTTCCATATGTCTACTGCTGTCTGCCATCCTAGAACTGAAACTACAGCTAGAGTATCTTCTACTCTGAGGGTGAGTGACCACAGTAACCTTCCATCCCTGAGGCTTAGAGATCACTGAACCACCGCGAACCTGTTGGCCCACCATCCCCTAGCTGAACTGCTGCTACACCCTACTCTCCACAGCCAAACTGCTGTGGAGCCACTTTATTGACTTCTCTCGGTTGCTGCTGTGCCCTGCTCCTCAGGGTCTGAGCTGAAGCTGCACAATACCTCCCAAAGAAATGGTGCTTGGCAAAGTTTTTGTATCTCTACCCCTCCCCATTGCTGCTGTGCCCCGATTCCGGTCCCATGTGTTGGAGCAGAGACAATGCCTGGCATCCTAGGGAAATGGTGCCTTGGTTGCCCAGAGCAGTCACACCTATCTGTGTCTGAATTGAAGGAGTGCCTGGCCACCTAAGAAAATAGAGCCTTGGCCATCCAGAGCAGTCACACACACACCCCCCTCTTCCAGCGCCTAAGTTGGAGCAGTGTCCTGCCTCCCAGGAAGTGATACATTTTCTGCCCGGAGCACTCACACTCCCCTCTGCCTAAACTGAAGCAGCACCCTGCATCCTACAGAAATAGTGCCCTGTTCACCCAAAACAACCACACCCCAAGCCTGCACTGAATAGGGCGTCACCTCCTGGAGAATCAGTGTTTTGACCAAGTTGAGAAGTCACACACCCTAGGGATGAGCTGATGTCTCAGTGACCTGTGTCTCAGGGAAACAGAGAAAGTAGCTGAGCTGAGACACCCTGCCCTACATGCCAAACAATCCTAGTACCCTGTTTACCTAAAACCGGTGAAGACCTTTATAATATCAGACACAGAAACACCCTCCTCTTCGTGGAGTAGAGTCATCACTGAGCTGTTCCCTTCCCCTAGGGCCCAAGTGATAGCTGTGCTTTGCCATTCCAAGGTCCTGGGTGCTGCTGCACCTAGTCACACAGAACCTGGCATACAGATTATCTTGTGGTCCAGAATTACCACTACATGGTGCCTCATCCCTTGGGTCCTGAGTTGTCACTGTGCCCTGTTGACTCTGGTTCCTGAACTGCCGCCATGCCCTGCTACCAGCTTAAACTCCCAGAGTACTCTCTCTTCCTTGGAGGCAAGCCAGTGCTGTTTCTTGACACCCCCCCCCCCCACCTTGGGTCAGAATCAAAGCTGTAGCCTGGTTCCCTGAGCTCAGCCTACAAGGGGATGCCTCAGAGTCCCAGATCCTGATTTGGGGGCAATGTGCATCAAATTTTGCCTCAGAGAGTGAATATGCACCCCAAGACCCAGGTGCCACAATAGATTCATGAGACCCTGAACCTAGTATCTCAGCTTCTCAGATACTCTGAAACCTAAAATGTAGTGCTGTTGCAGCTGCCTGTAGACCATGTCACACCTGACACTGAGAGTGGTTTTCTTGGGAAAAATGGGGAAAATTAGAATAAGAAGACCTCGAAATCCTTTGACACTGAGGACCTTAACAATCTACGCTTCCACCACTGCTGCCACAAACTCCTACAGCCTAGGACACTGAGCTATTGCTGATTATCACAGCTGAAAAAGCTATTCAAAAGCTGTATCACTGCATCTACTCAAAATTAGAGTCACCACATCCTTCCTTCCCAACTGGCACACTAAGACCCTCTTACAGGTGAAACTCTCTATGAAAGCCGTTTTGTAAAGTTTGGGAGAGATAACTGTTCTACCAGATTTGTGTACATTAATGTAGAAACACAAGAAACATGAAGAAGCAAGAAAGTATGATGCCACTAAAGGAATGCAGTAACTCTCCAGTAACTGACCCTAAAGAAACAAACACTTACGAATTGCCTGAAAAGGAATTCAAAATAATTATATTAAGGAATCTCAACATGATGCAAAAGAATAATGGATAGATAATTCAACAAAGTTTTTAAAAATCATAACCTGAATGACAAATTTAACAAAGAATAGATATTATTTTTAAAAATCTAAGCAGAAATCTTGACTGAAAATTTTAATCAACAAAATTTTAAAAATACAGCAGAAAGACTTTTTAGAGATGGCCATGAGAATGGATGATGGAATCTGTGACATTTAGTTCATGGATACAGCCTGGGATAGGGGGTAGGATTACAGATAATTTAATGTCACTCTTCTTCACCGGCCTCAAGCAAAAGGAAGTCAGTTTCTGGAGGCATAGAGCAAAGTAGAGAAGAGTGAGGATAGAAGGATAAAGAAAGATACCTAGTGAGATGAAATCAAGTGGCAGGTCCCCCTATAAAGGAAGTAAAAATGTCATATAGTATTGAAGCAGTTGCCTTTCATGAGCCTGGGAAAACCCTAAACCCACACAGTCATGCAGTACTTTGCTTGTGACATTCACAATTCTAGAAATTCTAATGTGGACCAAGATTGTCCTTACTTTCCTGAAATGTAGGGTGGAGGGTGCAAGGGTACCCCTAGCTGTGAAATAAGTTTTTTTGTATGAGACACAAAGATTTACTGAAGAGAGAAGTATATGATGTGGTGCTAAGCAAGGGAATATTACTTTCAGCTGCAACTGTTGTCTACCTTATAATTCATATTTGAGCAGGTGACATAAACCTTGAAGAGATATAATGGGCGGTGAAAACAGAGAATAATGTAACTGAGTTGTTAAAAAAAAAAAAGGAGCTGGGCTCGGTGGCTCAGCCTGTAACCCCACGCTTTGGGAGGCTGAGGTGAGTGGATTGCCTGAGCCCATGGGTTCGAGACCCGCCTGGGCAAGCGAGACCTCATCTCTACAATAAATCAAAAAATTATCTGGGCCTGTAGTTCCGGCTATCCGGAAGGCTGAGGCGGGAGGATCGCCGGAGCCCAGCGGGTCGAGGCTGCGGTGGCCGGGAGCGGCCATGCACTCCAGTCTGGGCGACAGAGTGAGACTCCAACTCAAAAAAAAAAAAAAAGGACTGACTCAATGATTAGACAAATATCTAGAAGGAATGGAAATTAATAATTCCTTATTCTGGGGACACTTACCTCACTGGAATGGGGGTTAGAGATAGAAGGAAGTCATCTTAGAATCTGAAGAAAACTTTGATATCTAGTCAACTCATCTATTTAACAACAACAAAGGCTTCTTTTACTTTTTTCTTTTTTTCTTTTCTTTTGCCTCCCACCCAAATAAAATCCTGCTGGTCTGTGAAATCAAAGTCAAATAGAAAGCAACAATGAATGAAGTTCTTTAAAGAGGGACATCCAACTCAGCTTGCACACTCTTAGGCTAATTCTGAAAGCATCCCCTCTCTGAGGAAGGTATAAAATGAGTACAAATAAAATCTTTTCCATCCCAACCCTATCCCCACACTATCCTCCCAGACATTGCAACCCAAACCATTCTATTCCTCCAGAGGCTTCTAGGGGATTTTATATAAATTTTACGGGTTCATCAATATCACTCTCGCTCTTCTAGCATCACTAAGATTTAATAGCAAGAAGGAAGCCTGTAGTTCATGTTATTTCTGTATCTTGTCAGGAAGTCTAGGTTTCTTTACGTTTTTCATTTGAGGCTAAATCATTTTAAGTTTTTGTTTTTTTCAGATTCATCCAAAAATTATTTTTAAATAACTCAGCTTTCTAAATGATAATTTTTGGTAAAGTATATAACGCTTTGCTGATATTAATTGGTGGCTCCAGCATGAAAAAGTCGCAACTTGAGTGACTTTTTTGCATTTGCTCTTTTTTAAGCTTCAGGGGAAAAATATCTAAGGAAATTTTTTTGGTTACCTGGATGCTATTATTCAAATTTTCAAATGTTTTTGCCTTTTTATTCCGAAGTTATCCAAGTGTTAACAGAATAACACAGACAATAAAACACAAGCTTTACTGCTCATCCCCAAATCTAACAGTCTGAAATCACATTGTTTCTACTTATTACTGACATTAACACATTGCCCCAAAATATTGCAAGAAGCAGACATCAGGCCCTCTGAAATGACACTTCAGAGAGCAGAAAAAAAGACAAATAAATGTATTTAATCTTGAAGTTTGAGGCAAGTGATCCAACATTATGACCTGAAATAATTTTTTCTTTCCCCAAGAACAACAACAAAGCCACCTTGTACCAAAACCAAATATCAAGATGTGTGTGTGTGTAAAAAAAGATTAACCGTGCATTTTAGAGTAGTCATTGTAAGGGCATTATGCAAAATTAAGATCACATAAAACTATAATAGCGTCTATTAATTGCCTGAAGCCTATTAAGTCTTGCAAATCAGGCAGAGCAGTCCGGTGCTTTCTAGCCACACTTTATGGGCTCCTCCGTCTGGCTCTTTTACAACTACCGTCTCTTGCAAAATGCTTTGTTCCAACTTAAAGAACTGAAGCAAGAATAACTCCTTTTTTTCTCCCCAGCTGGGTTTTGGCAAGTAGACTTTAAGTTACTTGCACGCTAGGGAGCAAAGCACTAATGAAAGCATATGAAAAGTAATGTACCTAAGGAAAAGGTAAATGATAATAACCGGTGCACAACTTTTTATGACTTGGGCCTTTAAAGTAAAAAGCACTTTCTATAACAATAAATGTTCTGTGTTATGTAATGTTGCAATAACACACTAAATAACTGAACAATAGTTGTAATTTTTCCTCACTGCAACAAAACGTGTTCAGAATCAGCAAATAAAATACTCTTTTTCCTTCAGTGTTTCAATTATGTGTGTAGTAAGCTTTGACAAACCATCTAAAAATTATCATTAGACTCCAGAAATGAATAATTAAAGCACTATTGACTCATAAGTAATTGCTGAACATGTTTTGTCTTAGTATTTGTTTTAGGTAAGAATGGCCATTGGTCAGAGAGGAATAACCCCAAAGACCTTGATTTAATTATTTTAATTATTGGAAAGTTGATTATACTCTATGTGTTGAAAAAAAATTCATGTAAGAGACCATAGATTGGAATTCGGTACTATTAAAATCTTTTTCTATTTGTCATGTGGAAGACCGGATGCAGTGAGGCATTGCATAACTTTTTTATTATGCTACTGGAAACAAATGAAAGCTTCAGGAAACATACTATTTATCAAGATATAAACAACAAAACAAACAAGCCTAAGCCAATTAGATCATTCAAAGGTATCAGAAGTTCCTTCAATGTAACTTTCACTAATTAAATGATCAGTGTGATATCTCTACATGACATCAGCTTATTTCAAACAAAGCAATCATTTTCTTAACTACTATATAAATATCAAAGAAAAATTTTGTTGTATGAACTCATTCATACTTCCCAAATGTAATGGCATGAAAGGACATTGGCCACCTCACTATCTTAACCAGCACTCCTCAAATACCACAAATAAATGCATAATTGAGTAAAACAGCATTGTATCATACAAAATATTTCAAGGTATGTCACTGACTCTTACAAATCAATCACTGCTTCTACCTTTTTGTATAGAAATACTGAAGCCTCTTTGTATCATCAGCTTCCCGCACAAAGATTGTCACAGGGCATATTATTTGTTGAATTAAAGAACTCCAGAGTTTGTTTCCCATAAAAAAAAAAGAAAAGGAATCCTGAATCCATTGTTCCTTAATGTGGTCTGAGATGATAGCTACAAAATATGGCTCAGCTAAGGTCACAAGATAATTGTTTAGAAGTCAGGAATAACTAGTAGCAAAACAATCTTTCATTATTTATCTCCAGAGAAAAATAACTATTATATCTAGCCAAACAGTTAAAAAAAAGATGTAGCTCTGTAGTCCTACAAGAAATATATATACTCTATACTTTTAATGGTTTTTATATCAAAGCAGAGCACCCATTTCAATAAGGCTTAATAGATCAATACTCCTGCTGTCAGTTTGTCAAAAAAATTTTTTTAGTGTTGAAAAGACTGAGATATTATGGTCAAAGACTGAAAGTTTGATGTGGTTTTATTTTATTTCCTGTAACCTCTCTTTATGAGCATGACTCTTGTATCCTTTTCTATGACAGTGAATGAAGGCCTCTCAATAAAGAGATTATAAAGCAGGGCCAGCACACATGTGACATTCTTACTTCCCATGCTCATAGCAACCATTATTAACAAGTCGTATCATTCTTTCCCTCTGAGCCTAGGTGAAGTTTTCAATCTCTTCCTACGTGGTACTCAGATCAGTTACTATAATATTAACTAAGAAGAGTTGGTATTCAAGATGAAACATTGTTGCCATCTTTTTTCAGGGGATAAAACTTTCTCTTAATCTTCTTATACCACCCAGGAATGATTCAATCTTTATTGGCTCTTTGCTGACTATAAAGGCTTTTAATCAAATTCTAATTCTTAAAAGCTTGTTTTTATTAATACTTTTAAATACATATTAGATATTAAATACATATTACATATTACATTATGACATAACAGGATGTGCTACAAAGGCAGTTACAGTGTCAGAGAAAGATAGAGCAAACAATTTTGTCCCTGTGCACTGCATAAATTTTGAAATATAAAATTCATAATGATTTACAAATAAATTCCTATATGTTCTTAAATAATTAATTTCTTAAGGGTTAGGCATATGAATTAAGAACTTTGATATAAACCTCTTCTCAACATAAATATAAGTTGCAGTTTACATTTGAAATATAGTTTGATATCATTTACACCCTATTGCTTAAGTTTGTGAAATATACATTTTCCATGACTATTGTGTTAGGTAATATTCTATAGACGCAAAACATGATTGTGGCTCAAAAGTGACTCATTGAATAAATAATGCAGTTATATGTTCTCTTTTTCATTGATATGAAATTATTACTTAAATATCAAGATAAAATTTTATAGTCATTAATTATTAAAAATATAAATTTACTTAAATGTATGAGTTTATATGTCTACCAAGTTCATCAGTATGCAACTATCAAATATTTAAGAAATATGCTAAAGAATTATTTGGGTCCAATTGATCTCTAAAATTCCATGCCTCAGATTCTTTATCAATTCAATGTTGGTTAGAATATAATGAAATAAACCGGGCTCAGTGACTCAGCCTGTAATCCCGCGCTTTGGGAGGCTGAGGTGAGTGGATTGCCTGAGCCTGCGGGTTCGAGATCCACCTGGGCAAATTGGCGAGATCTCATCTCTACAATAAATAAAAAAATCAGCCGGGCATGGTAGCGCATGCCTGTAATTCCGGCTACTCAGAAGGCTGAGGCGGAAGGATTGCCGGAGCCCAGCAGGTTGAGGCTGCGGTGGCCAGGAGCAGCCACTGCACTCCAGTCTGGGTGACAGAGTGAGACCCCAATGCAAAACAAAAAAGAATATAATGAAATATATGAGATTTTATACCCTAGAATACTTTTGGAAAGATGTTAGAAACTGTAATGTGGGCATAAAACCAATATTACTCTTTAATCCAGAGTATATTTTATATAACAACTCTCACTCTAATATTTCCACAATAGCTGAATTTTAGGCCCATACAATCTAAATAAAATAACTACAGCATTTTTTGTTATGCTAATAGTATGGCAAAAAGGTAGCTAGTTTGTTTTTTTATTGAAGAAATAAGAAAAAACACATGCTTACAAGATTCATAGACCCTGGGAATTGAATAACATAACTGTGTTAAATTTGAGACAGAGATAAGTAATAACACTTAAGACTTGATCATCTTGTCAGATGTGAGAAATAAAAGCTATTTGGATTAGACTTCTGGGAAGCTAGAAATTAGACAAGAATTTATTTATATGTTGGTACCAATAAACCTATTACATAATCTTTAAAAACTTTGAAAATACTGTGCATCTGCAACAAAACTATTTTACATTCAAAGTTGTTTTATGTCAACTAAATAAAAACACAATCTCAGTACAATATGGTTACCTTTGAAAATAACATTTCTTTTGGCATATAATGAAAAAAAGTTGCTTTATCATCACAGAGCTATGTCTTCTTGCCAAAAGGAAGAGGAAAACAATAAGGAAGAAGAAAAATTTTGAATAAACACTTCATAAAAGGAGATATGTAAGTAGCTCACAGACATGTGTTCTCAACATTCATATATTATCTTTAACAGTTGTACTGTAAAATATCACTTTACACCCACTACGTAAATTTTTTTTTTTTAACTGACAAAACCAAATGTTGATGCAGATGTGGAGCAACCGGAACTCTCATACTTTTCAGTCTGGAGTGTAACATGGTGTAACTGTTTTGGAAAACTCATTGGTAGTTTCTTATAAAAGTAAACAAACATTTACCCTAAGACTCTTTTATTTCAAGCTTACCTATCTACCCAAGAGTAAGGAAAACAAATATCCACTTAAATATCAAGTATTTAAAACAAGAGACACAGTTCTTTTCCATGGGAATTAAAGCCAAGTGAGGCCCATTATCAAGATTATCCAGTTCTTCTGAGATTTGCTTAGGCTATCCTGTTTATGCACAATATTGATTGGATGTTCCTCATGTTCATCTTTTTTTCTTTGAGACAAGGTCTTACTCCGTCACCCAGGCTGGTGTGCAGTGGCTCAATCTTGGCTTACCACAGCCTCAATCTCCTGGGTTTAGGCAGTCCTTCCACCTAATGTTAAAAAATGTTGTGTAGAGACAAGGTCTTGCCATATTGCCTATGGTGGTCTCAAATTCCTGTACTCAAGCAATGCTTCTTCCTTGGCCTCCCAAAGTTTGGGATTTCAGGCATGAGCCGCCATGCCTGGCCTGATTCCTCATTTCTTTGACATATACATTAAACACTCATTTCTGATTTAATGCTAGGCTTCTCTTTCATACCTGATGCTTGTTCTTAGGCTCCCCAGAGATCACTGTAAATGTGAGCTCTTCTATTCTCACCCAACCTCTCAGAGACCACAGTAGCTGGATCACCCAGCTTCCTGGCCAGGATAACAAGATAAGAGGACAGCTGAAAGAAATTAGTAGCAAATCATTTTGTTCTTTTTTTTCTCATCATTTTTGCCTTTCTTTTTTTTTTTTTTAACGGTTCTCAGAAGCCACTTTAGTCAAGTTTTGCGCTATACAGTAATGGGGGGTAGAAGATGATCATTGTTTTCAAGCAAATTAACCAGGCACATATTCCTCGCTCCTCTACAGTGAATAGGTTGGGCTTCCCAGAACAGAAAAACGTCTTCCTTCCCTGGGGAATCCCTTTCCTGAGCTGACAAGACAGAACTGCAGTAAGAATGAGCACAAAGAATAGGGCAAACTGGTGAAGGAAGCCAGGTAGATTTAGGAATTCTTCCCAGTGCAAACTGGAACCAGACCTGCAGGTCTCCCTCCCAAAAGCAACGTCCAAATTCCAGCCATTCCACGGAGGCTGACAGCGAATGTTCATTCCAGAACACTCCTCCTGGTAGTGTGCGCTCCTAGGCTCTGAAGCCCGAGTGGTTGTGGCTGCCCACCACAGATGTGGCCTGCAGGCCAGAACCCTCCAGGACCTTCATCTTCACAGGCTCTCAGCTGCTGCTATGTCTGCCTAGCCATCAAGGAGCAACTGGTACACGTGTGATTGTGTGGTGTGGGAGGAGCCAGACTAAGCAACAAAACCAACCATTGGTGGTTCTGGGGCTGGGTCCACATGCTGCAGGACCAGTCATGGCCCACAGTAGGACCATGGACCCTGTGTCCTCCATTATTTCTTCTCCGTGCGATTTCTGTTCAGGACAGCTTTAGGGACAAATTCCAGCTTGTCCTTCAGGCTCACCACCTGGGTATGGTCCTTGCCTGGCAGCTCATTCAGCTTGCCATCCTTCTGGCGCTCTGCGATGCTCTTTTCCGCCTCCACAGCCTGGGGATTCTTTCCCCTGATGAACCACTCCAGGTGGTAGCCCACGGCCCGACTACAAAGGCCACAGGGGAATGTGACATAGGGAGCATAGGTACGGACCAAGCTCCAAAGCACAGGCCACGTGACATCTGCGGCCCAGTCCACGCTATCCACTCGCTTGCGAGAACATGGATGTTGCTCCCCTAGCGACCCTGCCTTTCACTTTTTTACTTGCCTCCATGGCATTCTTCTTCTTATATTGCTATTTTCTCTTCTATTTTCTTTCCTTACATTTTTCATTCATACTGTTTTTAATTTGGCCATTTCCTCTCTTTGTAGCTGTTTCTTTTCACTGTTCCCGTCTTTAGCTTCTCCATCTTTACTTTTCCAGTTGATCACATCTTACAAAGTTTTGATTTCTCCACGGAAGCAAACCCTGAAATAAGGATGTGAGAGCAAAATGTTTATTGGAACATTGATTCCAGGAAACACCAGTAGGGGGATGGGGTAATTAGACAGAGAGACCCCATCCTCAGATAGATATCCACCACCATTAATCCCATCCCCCTCACCCTCCCCCCCCCCCAGTTTCCCACCACAGTCAGACATTTTCTTGTGGTGATACGTTGGACTGATCATCTTTCTTTATCTTCCTTTCTTGCCTGTTTTTGGGTTAAGTGTGTGATCACTAGCTCTTCCTATTCAGGTTTGTCATATGTTACTTTTATTTCTTTTAGTTGTCACTCTGAAAATTGAAGAATGCATTCTTAAATTTTTACAGTATTGTGCAATTAATACTTTAATTACTTCCTATGCAATCCTATAAGCATATAATACATTTATTCCAATGTGCTGTTATGCATTTTATTTCTACATATAGTTTAGACTACACAAAAAATTATTTTGTTTTATATAGTCAATATTCATTTATATTTACTCACCTAAATATAAATGTGTGTGTATGTGTGTGTGTGTGTGTGTGTGTGTGTGTGTGTGTGTGTAGAGAGAGAGATATATATAGGTATGGGGGAGCCAAAAAAAGTATACACATTTTAAGAGATGACATCTATGCATTACTTTTTGCAGCTGAATTGAATTATGACAGTAATGTGTAGCATTATGTTCTCTCCGAAGATGGCGTTAATTAAGTGAATGCTAGCATTACCATGTAACAGGAAGGACAGTCAAAGAAAAAATGGCAGTAGCATGGTTGTTGTTAAAGGAGCATAAGACCATTGTGAAGTGGTATTGAGAAACTCAAGAACATTGTGGAAGTACAACAACAATGGAGTCATGAGGGTGCAAAAAACCTCCAACACATCTAACAATTGCTTGTATGTATGATAAGTTTGAGACTGGTACTGTGTGTGATGTGCACAAGGGAACATCCAGGAGGCCTCACCCAGCAACAAGTCCTGCAGTAGTTCACCATAAGCAGAAGTGTCTGGACACTGATAGTAACCACTTTGAGCACCTTTTGTAATTGCAGAAGTGAAACGTGACTTGTAATTGTCTTTTGTTATCAGTATATATTATTACAATTTCAGTACAGCTTTTTCCTTTCTTAAGATGTGTGTACATTTTCGGCACCCCCTGTGTATATGTATATATATTCCATTCTTTTCTTTTAAAATTTCTTGGGGTTTTGTTTGGTATCCCTTTCTTTCAGCCTGAAAAGCTCCCTTTAGTGTTTATTTTAGTATGAGTTTGTAAGTAAAACATTTTATCAGTTTTTCTCTGTCTGAATATGTCTTCATTTCACCATCACTTATAAAGAATATTTTCACTGTGTATATAATGACACAGTAAGTGTATAGATTAACAATTTCTTTATTTTAGCATTTTACAAGTGTCATTTAATTTTCTCCTGGCTTCTAATCTTTCTCTGTGATTCTTTTCTCTCCAGGATCTTAATCTGAACAGTTCTCCACCATTTCCATGTAGATGGTTATCATATTTAATCTATCTTTCCTAATTACTTTCAGCAGAAGCATTGCCTTGTACAAGCCTGGGTGTGACAGAAGTAGAAGTCCCCGAAGTCATCATCATCAAATGGGCCCTTTCCGGAACTTAAATATGATATTTTTATAGTCAAAAAATACACACTAAAACAATAACTCAGGGAGTATACAATCTGAGTTTCCACATTACTTCTAAAGAGTAGCATTGTATTATAACTAATGTATGTCTATCATTTGTTAAAAATAATATAAAATTTGTTTAAAATAAAATTAAGAAAACACCCATCATATTTACTCATTTTTAGGAATGCCAAAAGTAAAGATGTTTTCATTTTAAAATATGCTGAATAAAATGGAAAGCATTAAATGTACTTAATAAAGAGGTGTAATTTCTGAAATATTACTTATATAGTATGTCAGAATGAGACTGACATGAAGCATCAGAGTGACATATGAAATATAAATTTAGAAGTATAGAATTGTGCACAAAAGTACTTTGAAGTTACTAGATATTTATGGAATTGGGAACAAATTTACTTCTGTGCTTACTGACCAAGTCATGGCTCCTGACTTCCAGAAGAGCACATTATACACAATTTTTCTAAAAATCTGAGTTTTAAAAGCATAAGTAACAGTCAGGATCCCAAAAGAAAATAAATGGTACACTTAAGTAATAGTAAACCAAGAGTTAGTTACTTACAAAGTCATTCTCTGTGATTATAGAAGAACCAGAAGGGATATTGTAGTAAACTGAGATTAGTAACTATGAAGCTGTTGTAACTTCTTAGAGGTAAAAAGAAAAACCAAGAAAGAAACTGTTATTAAAACCAGAAGAGAGATATACACAGATCACCTTAAGTGGAATAGTAATGTTAGTTGGAGGGTCACAACCAACCCAAACCAACCCTATAGAGAGACAGCTAGTAAAATAAATACCCAGACACATGACTATATCATTGGGCACAGAAAAAGCATTTTAAAAATCCATATCCCTTCTTGATAAAAAAAAAAAAAACCTCGAACATCTAGGCATAGAAGGAACATTCCTCAAAACAGTTAGAGCCATCTATGATAAATCCACAGTCAACATTTTGCTCAATGGGCAGAAGTCGGAAGCATTCCCACTAAGAACAGGAACAAGACAAGGTTGCCCACTCTCACCTCTCCTGTCCAACATAGTGCTGGAAGTCTTATCCAGAGCAATCAGGCAAGAAAAGGAAATCAGGGGTATCCAAATAGAAAAAGAGAAAGTTAAGCTATCCCTCTTTGTAAGATGATATGATTCCCTACCTTGAAAACTCAGGGAAGCCCATCAAAATCCTCCTTGCACTGACAAATGACTTTGGTAAAGACTTGGGTTATAAAATCAATGTGCAAAAGAAAGTTACATTTCTATACACCTGCAACAAACAGAGAACCAAATAAAACAGCCCATTCACAATAGCCACAAAGAAAATGAAATGCCTTGTATCCACCCAACCAAAGAAGTGAAAGACCTTTGCAATGATAATTATAACACACTGCTCAAAGAAATCATGGATGACACAAACAAAAGGAAAAACATTCCTTGCTTATGGACTGGAAGAATCAATATTGCAAAGATGCCCTTTCTACCCAAGGCAACCTACAGATTCAATGCAATACCCATTAAATTACCAACATTATTTTTCTCAGGCATGAAAACAAAAATACAGAAATCCATACGGGAACAAAAAAGACCATGAATAGCCAAAGCAATCCTCAGCAAAAGGAATAAAATGGGAAGTATCAACTTCCAGATTTTAAATTTTACTACAGGGCCATAGTAACCAAAATAGCCTGGTACTGTACAAAAATAGGCACATAGATCAATGGAACAGGACAGAGATTCTGGAAGCTAAAACATTGCCTCTCAACCAACTCATCTTCAACAAAGACATCAGTAATAATTTCTAGTGAAAAGATACCCCATATTTAGTAAATGGTACTGAGAAAACTGACTTACCTCTTGCAGAAGAATGAAACCGGACCTCTACTTATCACCATATATAAAAATCAACTCTAGATGGATCAAACACCTAAATGTAAAACTTCAAAGCATAAGAATCCCAGAAAAAAAAAAATCTAGGAAACACCCTCATGCACATCAGAGTAGACAACAAATTATTGACCAAGTCCCCAAAAGCGAATACCATAAAGGCTACGGTAGACAAATGAAAGCTCATTAAACTGAAAAGATTTTGCACAGCAAAAGTAACCATCAGGAGAGTAAAGAGACGACCCATAGAATAGGAAAACATATTTACAAATTCTGCTTCTGACAGTGGCCTAACATTCAAGATCTACAAGGAACTCAATTGAAGAGGAAGGAAAAAAAAAAAACATTAAAAAGTGTGCAGGCTCTGATCACTAGTCACATTAGCACAAGGTTGGGATCAGAAGAAAAAAAAAGTGGGCAAAGAACATGAACAAACACTTCTCAAAAAAAAGACATACAAGCAGCCAACAGACACATAAAAATTGCTCAGGTGTCTTTATTTTGTAGAACAATTTATATCCCTCTAGGTATGGTGAGGAGAGGCATTGCTGGATCATATGGAAGATCAATTTTTAGTTCTTTCAGGAATCTTCACACTGCTTTTCATAGAGGTTGAATTAACTTGCACCCCCACTAACAGTGTAGAAGCATTCCTTTTCCTCCACAGTCACACTAAC
>CAUYQG010104970.1:0-20266 GCA_963574415.1 Tarsius wallacei | reverse complement strand
CTTAGATAACTCTTGCTAACTAATTGCCAGGTAGGCAATCTTTGAATTCACCTGCAACCTGCAAACACCCACTTAGAGATACTCTACCTTCCTTGACGGAACCAATGTAAATCCCACATGTATTGATTTATGGTTTTCTGTAACTTCTGTCCTCCAAAATGTAACCAAAATGTCTTCCAAAATTGTAACCAAGGTACAATTCAACCACGACAGGTACACATTCTTAGGACCTACTTGAATGGTGTCATGGGCCTAAGTCACTCGCATTTGGCTCAGAATAAACCATCTTATATACTTCACAGAATTTGGCATCTTTTGCCAACATGTACAAACTGTTAGGTATATATCTAGGAGTAGAATATGTGGATTATGAGAATTTACACTTAGTCAAACAGATTTCCAAAGCAGTATGGCAGTTTACATTCACACCAGCAATGAGTGAGTGGCTTTTTCAGTTTAACCATTCTGGTGGATATATAGTGGTATCACATTGTGGTTTTAAGGTGTACAAGTAGAGAACATGGGCAAGGAGAATAGAGTGAGCAAGAGTTTTAAGATTGGGAACTACAGACTAGATTTAGGGCAGCTGAACTAGATTGAAATGCTTCTGTAAATGAGAAATGGAACTGGACACTTCAGCAACAATTAGAATATGGAAGGTCATAAATGCTCTCCTCCAGGAAGGAGTGGGGATGCATGCAATGTGTGAACCAGAAGGCTACAAATTGAAGAGCTAGGAAGAATGTGAGGGTTGAATTAGATATTCAGAAAGTGCAAAGTATCTATGTATTTATTAGAAATATAATTTTCAAACTTTTCCTATGTACTTGAAGCTATGTGGATATAAAGATGAATAAATCACATGTCCCTCTCTTGTTGAGACCACAAATATTGAGGAGAGATGGGTAAGATATATAATAATATATAATAAGGCATTGTAATAAATACTACAGCAGAAACTCGCACAAACCGTGCATTTGCTCTGGAATCAATAAGAATGTATTCATTCATCAATTTGGTCTGGTAGGGCTGCGGAATACTTCATTAGGAGGTGACATTGGACCTGAGTCTTGATAAATTAGTGGTGGCTCATTAAGAAGGTAATGAAGACAGAAGCATGAGCAATGGTTTGAAGATATAGAAGACTATGATATAGTTGGAGAAAGTCCAGTAGTTTTGTGTAGATGCACGGGAGTGGGCGAAACAGGCTGAAATGGTTTTGAGAACAGATTGTGAAAGATCTTGTAAACGCTACTGAGCATGAACTTCATGCTACAGTCAACAAGCATCCATTGAAGGTCTTTAAAGAGGAGGTTGCTGCAATCCCTTAGAAAGATATTGCGGTAACACAGACATTGTGATCTAAGGTAGACAGCAGAAGAAATAAAAAAGAAAGCGACAGATGTGACTTTAAATAAAATACAGCTCAGTTCTCCTCTTGCAGGGCAAGAATTCTTGTTTATTGGGAACTGGAAAAGTACTTAAGGTGAGGATTTTTTTGTTCTGCTAGGGTGGGCCTAGCCTGAAGGTAATTTTTCAAAAGCAGCTGCTCTAAAGTGTTAGTTAAATGGAGCCAGGGGATTCACTGGACACAGGTGTCACATTCAATCTTATTCATCTATCAATAAAGCCAGACTCCCAGTGCCGGTTGGATGGCAGCACGGCACCTCTGAGACAGGAATTCTATTAACAGATGCATCTCACTGCTTCAATTTGGGGCTGTGACTTCAGGGTACTCAAAGATACTCTGAAGTCCTTGGCTGCTAACTTAGCTTCTTCATCAGTCAGCTGTGAATTCTGCTTGGATAACTCAAATACATATGTCACATATGTTATTTCTATTGTTTTGTGTATGTGCTTACAAAATGTTCTTTTTCTGTGTCCTGAATACATAAAAGAAAAATCTAAGTAGTTAATTTTTTGAGTAGTTAATAGATGGCATAGCACAACTTTTGGACTTCTTTTTTAAAAATTTATTTTATTTTAAAGATGTGGGGTATAACTCAGGATTAGGTATACAAGTGATCATCATACAGGTAAAGTTTGGGCCTACCTTTGGTCCCCACTTTGCCTGGTTTGAGATCAGATACCCTTATTAATGTTTTGTGTTTCTCCTCCCTCTCCTGGCAGTTTCTGGCTGCTGCCAATCCCTTATATTGTGGTAAAACTTAAGGGTCTGCTTATGAATGAAAACATATGGTACTCAGTTCTTTGCTTCTGCAATAAATCACTGTACAGCAATAAATCACTATAGACTCCAAATCCATCCAAATTGCTGTGAAGTTCATAATTTTGTTCTTCTTTATGGCTGCATAATATTCCATCATGTATATGAACCACATTTTTTTTTTTTAATTTGAGTTGGAATCTCATTTCATCGCCCAGGCTAGAATGCACTGGCGCACTCATGGCCACCCCGGCACTGACCTGCTGGGCTCTGGTGATCCTTCTGCCTCAGTCTTTCAAGTAGCTGGAACTCTAGGCACATGCCACCACTCCCAGCTAATTTTTGATTTATTGTAGAGATGAGGTTTTGCCAAGTTGCCTGGGCTGGTCTCGAACCCGTAAGCCCAGGCAATTCACTTGCCTCCAAAGTGCTGGGATTGCAGGCTGAGTCACTGAGCCCAGCCAATTTTTTTTTTTATTCAGTCCAGTTTCGATGGGCAACATGGTTGGTTCCATGTTTTTGCTATTGTAAATAGTGCTGGAATTAACATACATGTGCAGGTACCTTTATTATAGAGTGGTTTAAGTTCCTTTGGGTATATTCCCAGAAAGGGGATTGCTAGATTGTATGGAAAGTCATTTTCTAGTTCTTCTAGGGATCATCACACTTTTCCAAGGAGGTTGAACTAGCTTGCATTCCCAACAGTGTAGAAACGCTCCATTTTCTCTGCATCCTCGCCAGCATCTGTTGTTTTTTGTTTTATTAATTATGGCCATTCTTACTGGAGTTAGGTGGTATCTCAATGTGGTTTTGATGTGAAATTCTCTGATAATTAGTGAGGCTGAGCATTTTTTCTTGTTTCTCTTGGCTGCTTGTGTGTCTTCTTTTGAAAAGTGTCTTTTTCATGTCTTTTGTCCCCTTTTTAATGGAGCTGTTTTTATTTTTCCTTTCAATACATTTGAGTTCCTTATAGATCCTGGATGTTAGGCTTTTGTCAGATATGCAGTTGGTAAATATTATTTCCCATTCTGTGGGCTGTCTCCCACTCTCTTGATGTTTTCTTTGGCTTTGTAGAAGCTTTTCAGTTTGATGAGGTCCCACTTGTCTATCTTACCCTTATGGCATGGACTTTTTTGGATTTTGATCAGGAATTGGTTGCCTATTCCTATTTCTGTAAGGGTTTCTCCTACATTTCCTAAGATTCTTAAAGTTTGGGTTTCACATTTAGGTCTTTGATCCATTTGGAGTTGATTTTTGTGTATAGTGATAAGTAGGGGACCTATTTCATTCTTCTGCATGTGGTCAGTCAGTTTTCCAAGCACCCTTTACTGAATAGGTTCTCCTCTCCCCAGTGGTTGTTGTTGGAGGCTTTGTTGAAGATGAGTTTGTTGATAAATTGAGGTTTTATTTCCAGAATCTCTATCCTATTCCACTGGTCTGTATGCCTGTTCTTGTACCAATATGAGGCTGTTTTGATTATTGTAACCTTATAATAAAGTTTAAAGTCTGGGAGTGTGATACCTCCCACTTTGTTTCATTTGCTAAGGATTGCTTTGGCTATTCATGGTCATTTATGTTTCCACATGAATTTCTGTATTGTTATTTCCAGGTCTGAGATGAATGATGTTGGCAATTTAATGGGTACAGAGTTGAATCTGTAGATTGCCTTTGGCAGGATGGACATCTTAGCAGTGTTGATTCTTCTAATCCATAAGCATGGAATATTTTTCCATTTGTTTGTGTCAACTTTGACTTCTTTGTTAGGAAGATGCCAAGGTATTTCATTCCTTTTGTGTCTATGGTGAATTGAATTGTGCTTTCTATTAGGTTTTCTGCCTGTTTGTTGTTGGTGTATAAGAATGTGACTATGTTTTGCATGCTTATTTTGTACTCTGAGACTTTGCCGAAGTCCTTTATCAGTGCAAGGAGATTTTTGACAGATTATCTTGGATTTTCGAGGTACAGGATCATGTCATCAGCAAAGAGAGATAACTTGACTTCTGTTCCTGTTTGGATACCCCAAATTTCCTTCTCTTGTCTGATTGCTCTAGCTTGGACCTTCAACACTATGTTGAACAGGAAAGGTGAAAGTGGACAGCCTTGTCTTGTTCTGGTTTTCAGGGGAAATGCTTCCAATTTCTGTCTGTTTAGCACAATGTTGATGGTGGGTTTATTATAAATGGCTCTTAGTTTTTTGAGGTATGCTCCCTCTATGCCTAGGTGTTTGGGCTTTTATCAAGAAGGGATGCTGGATTTTATCAAAAGCTTTTTTTTGCATGTGATGATATAATCATGTAGTTCTTGTTTTTACATCTGTTGATGTATTTAATTACATTTATGGTCTTGTGCATGTTAAACTACTCCTGCATCCTGGGTATGAAGCCCACTTGGTCATGGTGAATGATTTTTGAGATGTGTTGTTGGATCTGATTTGCTAGAATTTCTCAGTGAGAATTTTTGCATCTATGTTTATCAGGTATATTGGTCTGTAGTTCTCTTTCTTAGTTGGATCTTTACCTGGTTTGGGTATCAGTGTGATGTTAGCTTCATAAAATGATTTGGGAAGAGTTCCATCTTTCTCAATTGCCTGGAATACTTTCAATAGGATTGATATCAGCTTCTCCTTGTTTGTTTTGTAGAATTCCACTGGAAATCAGTCTGGTCCAGAGGTTTTTTTTTGTTTGTTTTTTTTTTTTTTTTTTTTTTTGTAGGTAGTTTTCTTACAACAGAGTCAACTTCCTGGGTTGTTATTGGTCTATTTAGAATCTCAATTTCTTCTTGTTTCAACCCTGGGAGGTTGTGGGATGTTAGAAAGTCTTTCTTTCATTTCATTTAGGTTATTGAGTTTGTTTTCATACTGGTGTGCATAGTAATCTCTGATCATCTTTCTCACTTCTGTATAGTCAGTTTTAACTTGATCTTTTGCATTTTTGATTGTGTTTATTTGGGCTTTTCCTCACTTTTACTTGGTCATTCTGGCTAGGCGTCCATCAATTTTATTTATCCTTTCAAAGAATCAGCTTTTTGTTTTGTTGATTTTTTCTGATATTTTTGTCTTCTGTGCCCCGTATTTGAGCTTTTACTTTGGTGATCTGGATTCTTCTGCTGCTGAAGTTAAGGTTTTGGTGGTCTTGTCTTTTTACCTCCCATAGATGATTTGTTAGGCTGTCAACTTGTTGTCTTTCTATTTTCTTGGTGTGTGTTTGTAGAGATATAAATTGCCCTGTTAGTTCTGTTTTCATGATATCCCAGAGGGTTTTGACAAGATTTTTCTTCATTTTCATTTGTTTCCAGGAATCTTTTAATTTCTGGTTTGGTTTCTGTGTTGACCCAGGTGCTGTTCAGCATCATGCTGTTTAGTGTCCATGTCTTTATGGGTTTTGGGGGACTTTTGTTTGTGGTGATATTTATTTATTTATTTGTTTGTTTATTTATTTATTTTTGAGTTGGAGTCTCACTCTGTCGCCCAGACTGGAGTGCAGTGGCTGCTCCCGGCCACCGCAGCCTTGACCTGCTGGGATCCGGAGATCCTTCCACCTCAGCCTTCCAAGTAGCTGGAACTACAGGCGCGCGCTACCATGCCCGGCTAATTTTTGAATTATTGTAGAGATGAGGTCTCGCCAAGTTGCCCAAGTGGGTCTCGAACCCACGGGCTCAGGCAATCCACTCACCTCGGCCTCCCAAGGTGTGGGATTACAGGCTGAGCCACTGAGCCCAGCTGTGGTGATATTTAATTTTATTCCACTGTGGTCTGAGAATGTGCAGGGCAGTATTTCAATCTTGTGAAATTTGTTTATGCTTAATTTATAGCTAAGCATGGGGTCAATCTTTGAGTACTTTTCATGTGGTGATGAGTAGAATATATATTCTGTGTTTGTTGGGTGGAGTGCTCTGTAGGTATCTACTAAGTCCATTTAGTCAAGCATCAAGTTGAGGTTCTGGATCTCTTTGTTGATTTTTTTTGGCTTGATGATATATCTACGGTTGTTAGTGGGGTATTTAAGTCCCCAATTATGGTAGTGTTAGAGTCAATATTTTTTTTAGTTAGTAGCTGCTTTATATAAGCTGGTGCTCCTGTGTTAGGTGCATATACGTTCTGGATGGGCATTTCTTGTTGATGAATTGAACCTTTTATCATTATGTAGTGTCCTTTTGTACCTTTTACAATTTTTGATAGCTTAAAGATTGTTTTGTCTGATATTGAGATGATGACTCCTGCCCTCTTTTGTGATCTGTTAAACAGAAAATTTGTTTTCCATCCTCTAACTTTGAGTCTGTGGGCATCCTTTGTGGTGAGATGAGTTTCCTGGAGGCAGCAAATTACTGGGTCATGTGTTTTTATCCAGTTTCTTATTCTGTGGCTTTTCAGTGGTGCATTTGGTCCATTCATGTTCAGGCTGATTATTGAAATGTTAGAGTTTGTCCCAGACATAATGCTTTATAAGGGTGTTTTGTTTTCATTTAGCTTTTGTGTTCATATGTGTGTTTTCATTTTTGCAGGTATTCTGTGTGTTCTGCTGCTTTTGTGTTTGTTTGTGATCTTGTGAAGTATATAGTCTTTCTTTTTTTCCTCTATGCACAGCACCTTTTTAAGTGTCTCCTGTAGAGCTGGTCTTAAAGTAGCATATTCTCTTAGGTATTAGATGTCTGGGCAGGATTTTAATTTTCCATCGCTGATGAAGCATAGCTTGGCTGGGTAGAAAATTCTTGGTTGAAATTGTTTATCTTTGAGAACATTAAAGATTGGGGTCCAACTCCTTCTGGCCTGTAGTGTTTCTGCAGATAAGTCTGCTGCAATTCTGATTGGTCTCTCCTGGTAGGTAGTCTGACCTTTTCCCCTCTCTGTCTTTAGGATATTTTCTTTTATATCTACTTTGTGTAGGTGAATTACTATGTGCCTAGGGATTGGTTATCTCATAAGATGTCTTGGTGGTGTTCTCTGGATCGCTTGTGCTTGTATAGTCATCTCTCTGGTTAGATGAGGAAAATTTTCTTGAATGACCTCATGGAATGTTTGTTGCAAGGTGTTTTCCATTTTTTCTTTCTTTTTCAGGTATTCCAATCAGACATAGGTTTGGTTTCTGGAGAGTTTCCTCTTTCTTCTTAAGTTTTTTTTTTTCTTCTATATTTTTAATAGATTGGGTTAATTCCATATTTTGGTCTTCCAGCTCTGAGATTCTTTTTTCTGCTTGGTCAATTCTGCTTCCCATGCTTGTCAGTTTGTTATTTATTTCTTGGATAGAGGTCTTTATTTCTGTTATTTCTAAGTATGCTTTCTTGAGCCTGTCTTGCTCCATTGCAATTTCATTTAGTTTTAGCCCTTGCATTTCTTGATTTTTATTCATTCTATCCAATGATTTTCTGATCTCCATGAGTACCTTCTGGGTACTGTCATTCTGGGAGATAGCCATTATTTATGCCCCAGTAGCTATTATTTATAGCACTGACTCTTTGCTGGGATTCTGATGGGCATTAGCAGTTTTTCATTGGTTTTCCCATTTGTAGCAGTTCTCTTATCTTTCTCTTTATATCTATTGCTCAGTGGAAAATGGAGAAGCAGTTCCTTCTGATATTTGCTCTACCTTTTGTCCTTCCTTGAGCCAGGGCTCTGGGTTTGTTCAATTATTAAGTAGGGTTGGGGATGGAGCATTGTGCTGTCTCTTTACACATTTGAGCACTTACTAGGGTGTGGGGGGACTGCAAAGATTCTGAACCTATATGTGGGTCATAATGTTTGCTATCTGGTGAATGGGCCAGCTAAGAATCACTATTTGACTCTGCTCAAGATGACTTTACAGTGTTTATAGTCCTTTCATAGTCCCTGAGTCTAAGACAGGATATAAGAGAGAAAAGAGAGAAAAAAAGAGAAAGGAGGAGAAAGAGAGGAAAAGAGGAAAGAAAAATAGAAAAAGAAAAAAGAAAGAAAAAACCATTAAAAACAGAGAAAGGACAAAGAAAGATAAATAGAAGAAGGAAAGACAAGAGAAAACCAACCAACAATCAAAGCAACCAAATGATATAATTAAACAAACAAACCATTACCCCCCAAACAGCAACAATGACAACAACAAAAACTAACCAACCACCAAAACAAACAAACGAAAAGTTGATAAAGAGTTCTCAGCTTTAGTATGTCTCTTTGAGAGGAAGGACCCTCTTGTGATGGGTTCTGCAACTGCAGAGCTGTTACTGCAGGTTTCCTGTTCACTGGTGAAGGAACTTAAGATGTTAGAATCTTCACCCCCTGCTGCCTGCAATTGATAATTGTTGCATGCCCGTGTGAGGGAAGGGGGCTGAAATAACTTGACACAGCATATTTTGGGATCTCACCCCCTTCTTTTTTCTTTCAACTTTGTCACAGATCCCAGGAATCCAGTTCATGCCAGGGGAATTGGACCTCCTGTCTCTGCTCTGCCTTCCCAATTTCTTTCATTTGTTGCTGGGGGTGGGGTGGGGGAATCAGCTAAGCACTCACCTGCCTCCTTCTCAGGAATTCTGCTGCTTCTATTGCCCAGCAGCTGGCTCAGGGAGGAGAGTGTGTCATTTGGGATTCCACATCTGCTGTGACCAGGGCTTGTACTGGGGACAATGTTCTCTGAGGTCACAGAAAGCAGCCCCAATGCAACACAGAGATAGCACCTGGTCTCAAGATGCATTTCTGCTGTTCTGTAGAGGCTGCCCTGGAGCACTTCTCTATCCAGGTGTTAGAGAGCCCGGTCAGTTTCTATGCTGACTGCTGTTCTTGTCTCCAATGAGGTCGATAGCTCCCTCTCCAGTAGTTACATCACAGTCTCCAGATCTTGGACCTGGTGGCTAGGCTCTGGAGCTCAGTCCAGGCTTGGGGTGGCTTCTTCCCATTATTTCCTCAGTACTCTGTCTCAAGATCCCTCACTGCATCCCCTCCACGCTCTCACTACCAGCTTTCAGTTATTTTAAATGTTGACAAAGTTGTCTTCTATTTCTAGTTTGCTGAGAGTTTTTAATTTTTTAAAATCAAGAGTATTTTGGTAAATTTTTAAAACTATTTATTGAGACTATTCTTTTTCAGTTTATTAATGTGCAAGCAAGAAGATAAATGAGCAAAAATCCTAAAATTCTACACCTAATAAAAATATCTTTGAAAAATGATACTAAAGTGAAAATGTTTTTAGATATATAAATGCAGAAATAATCATTTCTAACAGATCTGCACTGTAAGAAAAATGAGAGGAAGTTCTTAGGCAGAAGAAAAATGATACAAGATGTATATGTTCTACACAAAGAGAATAAGAGCACAGGAAGTGGTAACTGCACTGGCAAATATGTAAGATATTTTCTTACTATTTAAATCTGTTTAAAAGATAATTAAATAAAAAACAATAACCATGTAGCATGGGGTTAATAACATATATAAAAGTAAAATGTACAAAAACAATAGCACAAAGATTGGAGAGAAGAAACTGAAGTATATTATTGGAAGGTCCTTATAAAATATATGAAATGGTTCAACGTAGCACTTTTTTTTTACAGTCAGACTGTGGTAAGTTAAAATGGTAGAGCAAGCCGGGCTCGGAGGCTCAGCCTGTAATCCCACTCCTTGGGAGGCTGAGGTGAGTGGATTGCCTGAACCCGCGGGTTCGAGACCCGCCTGGGCAACTTGTCGAGACCTCATCTCTACAATAAATCAAAAATTAGCCGCGCGTGGTAGCACACGCCTGTAGTTCCAGCTACTTGGAAGGCCGAGGCGGAAGGATCGCCGGAGCCCAGCGGGTCAAGGCTGCGGTGGCCGGGAGTGGCTACTGCGCTCCAGTTTGGGCAACAGAGTGAGACTCCAACTCAAAAATAATAAAAATTAAAAATAAATAAATAAATAAAATGGTAGAGCATAAGCAGCCAAAGTTGTTAAAAATAGATTCATATAAAAGACATCAGCTCATTCAAAACAAGGTAGAAAGAGTTTTATTTTGCAGAAAAAGAAAATATGAAAAAATATAAAAAACAAATAGTAAGATGATAGATTCAAACCTAACAATATCAATAGCATGTTAAATGTAAGTGGTCCTGTATGAGGACCAACCACTGTTCCTTCTAATTTTTTCCAGTGTTTCTCAGGTAGTCTCTTCATAGACTTTTACTGATCAATGCTCACCTGAGTACCACATGAGAATCCTCTGTGGATCTCTGCAATTTTGTCTCATTCTAGCTCTCTTCTACTATGCTCTGTCTTGGGAACTCTAGTTGACTTAGTTTTCTTTAATTCTCAGCTTTCTTTCTTCAACCTAACGGTTTTCTAGATTCTACCTGAGTTCCTTCTTCCTGTGCGGCAGCCTGGAAACGTTCTCAAGGAAGCAAGTTGAGACAATCATAGGGCTCACCTCATTTGTGTCCTGTGTTTTAGGCATCATTTTTCTTCACTGCTTGCTGTCCAGTGTCTTGCAAACTGTTGTTTCATATATTGGTTTTTGTTTATTTCAGGTGAGAGGGCAAATCTAGTCTCTGTTACTCCACCTTAGTTAGACTTGAAAATCAATTTATTATTATTTTTTTTTCTTTTAATTGCTGAGAGGATGCCATTTTATGGGTGTACCACAGTGTATCTATTCACATATTAAAGGTCTGGGTTGATTCCAGTTTGAGAAGTTATGAATAAATCTTCTATAAACATTTGTATTTAACTTTTTGTGGGTACATAAGTTTTCAAGTCACTTGGATAAATACCCATGAGTGGTATTATGTGGTCATTTGATAAAGGTATATTTAATTTTAAGAAACTACCAAATTGTTTACCAGAGTGACCATACCAGTTGGCATTCCCACCAGACATCTATGAGGATTCTGGTTGCTCTGCATCCTTGCCAAAGCTTGGTGCTATAAGTTATTTGTTTGTTTTCCCATTTATTTTTAATTGTTTTAATAGATGGATAGTGCTATCTCATTGTGGCTTTAATTTGCACTTCTAGTATGCTTAATCATCATCTGTATGTCTTCTTTGGTGAAATGTTTCTTCAGAACTTTTGTTCATTTAAAATAATTGGGCTGTCTGTTTTCTTATTATTGAGTTTTGAATGTTCCTCATTTATTATGAAAAGTCCTTCATCAGATTTTATTTGTAAATGTTCCCTCCTAGTTTATGGTTTATCTTATGATTCATGTTTAAAACTTCTTTTTAAGAAGGATTTAATTTGTTAAAAACACTGAGTTGGAACTGCAGCTTTATCACTGTCCAACACCATTGACTGACTAAAAAAAAAAAGAATGTTAAGTACAATAAATTTTACTCTCACATAAAGTCATTTATATTTGTGTAACTGAGTAAACTTTTGGAGTGAATTTATTATAGAAATTAGAATTTATATTCTTGTTATGGGTTGACCACTAGTTATGCAACCTTAAATATGTCATTAATTTCTCTAGGCTTGATTTCTCAGCAGCAAATGTTCAACTTTAAATATCAACTTGTCAAAGTTACTACACAGAATGTAATAATAGTTTCTGTTAATAACTTTGCTTAGAAGTTGTAGTTTTGTCTTCCCTGCTTTTACACTTTTAAAATAACATAATATTAGCTGTTGTTCACAGTAATATTTATATATTTTTTAGTTATATTATTCAAATAGCCTTAGGACTAGAACATGCATACACAATTAAAGTGGGAAAGAATGTGCAAAGAGGAAGAGATTTTACATTTTATCAAGAATAAACATCAACACAATTAAAAAAAATTCCACTTAAAATATGTTATTTGATAGACATAGGTAGCAAATTACTTCAGATACAGCATATATAATATTTAGGGGGCATGCAAGTTATAGTAATCAGTCATCTAACTAATCATTATATTAAGTTGGGGCATAAAATACGTTTTGAGGAAAAATTCAATCCTAGTGTCTTCTGTCTTATCATTTCATTATGAAAAATTTCCAAAGTACAAAAAGTTATAGAAATTATACAATGAACTTTTATGTACCTAGATTCTACTAGTAGCACTTTTTTTTTTTTTTTGAGTTGGAGTCTCATTCTGTCGCACAGGCTGGAGTATAGTGGCAGATCACAACTCACTGCAGCCTCAACCTCATGGGCTCAGGCGATTCTACTGCCTCAGCTTCCTGAATACTGGGACTCTAGGCGTTTGCCACCACACTAGACTAACGTTTTAATTTTTTTGCAGAGAAAAGTTCTCACTATGTTGCTTAGGCTGGTCTCAAACTCCTGGGCTCAAGTAATTCTCCTGCCTCAGACTTGCAAAGTGCTAGGATTACAGGCATGAGCCATCAGGCCTTGTCTACTATTAACATTTTATGAGATTTCCCTTACCATGTTGTGTCTGTCCACCTATCCTTCCTATAACCCATCCATCAATCTACTTTATTTTCAGATGCATTGCAAAGGTAGTGAATTTTTAAAAGTTAATTTTTATCATAAATAAATCTGTTGGTTGTATGGTGAGATAATTGCTTCTAACACATATTGGCCCATCCAAAAAAAAAAAAAAAAATCAGCCTGCTAAATCTTGCTAAGGTTTCCAAACTTGGGTTGTTCTCCAAATAAGCAAAAAAATTCCTTGGCCCCCACTTCTGGGTATGTTGAATCTGATCTGGGGTAGAGCCCCCGTATCTGAATCACAACATGCCCCTCCTTCCTTTAGCTCCACAAGTGTTTGAATGGTCAGCAGAGACATTAGCTCAGATACAGCTTGAGACAGTCTAGTAGAAACAGCAGACCTGGAGAAGGGCCATACTATACCTCAATTATAGAAGTCTGAGAAGGCTGAGAAAGAATGATATTTTAGAATTAGATTTTGATGAGGGGAAGGTGTGCTCAGACTAGACTGAAATTAGACTGCAGCTCTGAAACAGTCCTTTGCAAACTGAGTTGTCTGAAAGAATCATTTGAAAAAACTTAAAAAGAAAAAGATGCTTGAGTCTTAAGAAAGAGTTTCTGATTTGGAAGCTCTGGAAGTGGACCTGGCATCTGTGCTTTTAGCAAACAGTGCAGGCACTCTGGATGCCACTGGTCTATAGCCAGTATTAAGAAATTTCTCCAGAAATAAAGAAGGGTGGGGGTAAAAAAGATCTGGCTAAGAGAGACGGGATAGCTTTTAGTATGAGTTAAGTAGTTCTATTGTTGGCCAGGCAGAGGGTGGAGTCCTCCAGTTCAAGTCTCAGCTGTTGTCTACTGGTAGAATTTACATATGTCTGGGTAACTGGTAGAACAGGCCACCAGAAGTTGATTGGCATAAAGTGCTCTGTAGATAAGCTTGGCCCAGTACCAAGCCCGTGTGCAGTGTAAGGGAGAAAGGAATCTGAGCACCAGGCAGCGGTGTGCACTCAGACTTATATTCTGATGCTGGCTGCTATCTGGGAACTAGCAAGGAAGAAGTATTTGAGCAGAAACTGGAAGAATTATTTGGCCAATAACTGTAAGATATTGAAACACAAGCAGCATTTCTTTGTTGTTCATAAAACAGACGGAGGTACAAAAGGAAAGGAGAATTTTACAGGGAGCTTTGGAACACTAAAGACCTGGGAAGACAGTGACCCTTGGCATTCTGTATTCACTGTGTTGCATAGTGGGAGATGACGGTTCCCAGCTGAAGCCTGTGGCAAGAGTCAGAGGGGGCCTTGATGCCTCAGGACATCATTGGTGCCAAAGTATCAGAGGAAGAAAATGATGACCACCATCCATTTGCAAAGCCAGAGCTGACATTATTCTCCTTGGGAGCATATTGAAATAATCCATGGGTGAGGGTGATTTTCAGGAAACTAAACGTCTTCAGTTCGTGGTAAAGTCTGGGCAAGAGTCAGCAAAATATGACTTATATAGGTGCAGACTTTAAATACCAGCGCTTCTTAGGTGAAGCTAAGAACTTGTAAAGAAGGTCGAAAGAAATTCAGGCCCAAGGAAATGAATGGGGCAGCATATTAAGGGAGGGAAGAACAGATGCTTCGTAAACTCATCTTTGTCCTAATAGATATTGCTTGGTTTATCTTCCTCTAATTAAAAGTTACTTTATTAATTTAGACTTAACAGGAAATCATTCTTTGCTGACAGCAGAGATTTCCTGATGCCTGTGACAGTCTGTGCTTCCAACTCGTTTCTTTCTTTGACCTTGTTTTACGGATTTCTTTTCAGTAGCCTTTCCTGGCATCTTCTGCTTGAATACCTTACACACATGTATTTCTTTATGTTTCTCACTCACACCAGAGAAATGAATTATCTGAAGGCGGGTTTCAGGATTGAATGGGAGCTTTATTGTGGGTGTTTGCCTTTCTACTGCACCACCTCCCAGTCACATACTTGAAAACTCTCCAAGTAGGTGGCTGCTTGTCTAACTGCACCCGCAGGACTGATAACAGATGATAACGTTGTTCTTCCTAACCAAGGCCTTGGCCCCTCACTCTAATGAGAAACATAACAGATGTAGAAAAGTGTCCGATGTGCCACAGTTTTCCCTGCAGGGATGCTGAACCTTGATAGCAGAATACTGAAGAGCAAACAAACTCTAGGATGCCAGGTACCAACGGGACATTCATATTTGGAACGTGGTAAAATTGGAACTTGGTTAAAAACATTTCCTCTCTGATATATGTGCTTAGGGCACACAAGGTTGTTAGGAAGAGATTGATATCCCTGTCATATTATTTCAGTCCAACAGGTGATTTCTCTGAGAAGCTAGGCAGTCATGATAAAGACAGGGTAGGCATGAGGAAAACACCACTAAGATGTTTGAGGCCCAACTGAGAGCTTAATGTAGGGAGAGTTCTTGAAACATCAGAATGTAAATAATTTACTTTACTCATTCATTCAGCAGGATGAGGGGAGGGAAGATTAATGGGCAGTTTAAAAGAAAGTCCAGTTAAAACCTTTGCTGCCCTAATGTCATGGATGCAAGAGCTAGTTTAACCTAAACAAAAGGGGCGACTCGCCCATTTGGGCAGGGCTGGGAGACCACACAGTGGCTGAGAATTGCCCATCAGCAGGGTCCTGCTCTTTATAGACCATTTGTTTCCATTTGTAGTGAAAAAGGAGACGCTCTTGTGGAGGTTAAGTCACCCAGTTATTTGTTATAAACTTTCAGAAAGGAATGGGTTTGAAACTAGTCTTAAGTGTTTCAGTGACAAATATTTAACGTCGCCTCTGAGATTTATGGCTCCTCTGTTCACCCTTTGAAAGCTTTTAGTTCAGTGGCAAAGGTTACTGGGGGCTTGCCCAGCAGAAAGGAGGCTCTTTTTGTTGTTGTTTTTATCATTTTAGCACTGGCTGGAGAGTATTCCAAAGTTTCAGTAATGAATAATCACCCTTTCTGCGCACATCATCATTTGTCCTACATCTGTGATTGTCCTTGGAGATTAATCTAAGGCATGTAAGTGCTCCTGGCATCTGGGCTCTCAGCTTTCACACCTCCACAGCTGTGATGCAGGGCAAGAGGGCAACAGGGCTCGTCCCAGGTCATCCCCAGCCACAGCACCACAGAGCAGGGAGGCCCAGGTGGTGTGGTTCTGTAGTTTATCACTGGTTCCCTGTCTGGAGCACCTGTTGTGTTGGGATGCCTTTACTAGAATAATCCAAATGAGAAGCCTTATCACTTTATGACTGAAAGAAAATTCATTTCTTTTCAAAGTTAAGTTTTGATGATGAGAGCCCCCGCTGGCTTGATTACAGGAAATTAGGCCTCCAGAAAGTGTTCCCTACCTGTTTCTGACAGGATGCTGGGTACCTCACTGTGCTGCCACATTGGTAGATCAGCTGCTAGTGACCACACTGCCACCGCCTGACCTTGGGGTGATGGGGATGGGGATGTGGGAAAGTGCAGAGAAAGGCCTTTCCTCCTAATGATACAAAGACAAGACCATAACTCTGACTGAGTCTTTTACCAAAAGACTGATTATGACTTATAATAACTCTCTCAATCTGTCTAGTCCAATTTGGAAGGGTCTTTACCCCTCTCTTCTTGCTTCACGTAATAAAATCAACAGCTGACATTTATCGTGTACTTATCATGTGCCAGACACTATTCCAAGCATTTTGTGTGTATTATTCCATTAATCATCGCCAAAACTCTATGTGCCATTATGATTCTCATTTTATGGATGAGGAAACTAAAGCACTAAGAGAATCAGTGACCTGCTCAAGGGCACACAGTTAATGAGTACAGAGTGGTATCCGAATCCAGACTGCCAGACTCCATGGTCTCTTCACCACACTCTCTACTCTTTCCTTCCCCGTTGGGAGGCTCTGTGCAACTCTCTACCTGTCAAGTTCAGGCCCAAATGCAGGAGTCCCCCAAAGGGAGAAGAAAGTTCACCTTCAAGCCAGTCTAAAGTCCATAAACCAAGTCTTCCTGTCTTATCCTAGGATCAATCTTTTTAGAAAGAGGACTACAGCCATTTCCTTTGGAATGTACTTCGCTTCTGCCTACAAAGGGGTGGCCTTGCCATTTCACTCTACCAAAAACATCACTCATGCAAAGAATACCATGGGATAATATAAGTACTTTTCTTAAGGTCTGGATTATTAAGTCAGAATGCAACACAGTCATTCCAATTTCCTTCCCGAGTCTCCTTTTCTTAAAGGGGAAGAAAGAGATCAGAACCATATATCACTGTGCTGCTTTCTTCTGGACACCTTTGAACCACTAAGTAAATAAGAATACACAGAACTCTGCAAGAACTAGGAGTCACAGGGAGGTACAGAGAAGTCTGAATTCCTACATCAGAAAAAAACTTTTCTTTAAATCAGTAGTTCTGGACAGCTGGAAATAAAAACACTGTTAGAATACATGGCAAGATCTCTGTATTACAAAAAGAAAAAAGAAATCTTTGTAGGTGATTCTCATAGGTAATCCTCATTTCAAATTACTGACCTAAGGAAGTATGTAGCAAAGATATAGACCTGCTAAAAGATGTGTTCTACCTTGCCAAACAGAATGTCTAATTATAGACAGAAACATATGCATCTTGCTGAGTTTGTAGCACTCAGGTCCTACAACAATGATGTATGTGTGTGTTTGATGTGTGATGAATTTGCTTTGCATTTGCTGACTAAAAGGACCTCCTCAAGTAGTAATTCTGCTAAGTCTTAGGTGGCATGAAATTCTTGTAATGTTTTTATATTTTAATAAACGCGATTAACTTTCATTTCACTGAAGAAAGAGAAGATGAAGTGAATCTGAAGAAATTTTCACCACACAAAACTTTAGATCTTAATAATTATTTCAATTTTAGGCAAAAGGAAACCACCAAGAGAGAGAAATAAGAATAATTGTGTTTTTTTCCTCATACAATATTATACCACAAGAGTGGTATAATATCGAGTTCTTCACTTACTTTCATACTTGAAAATGAACTTGGCTGGATATATTTTTGGTTCACACTTTATTTCCCTCAGAACCTTTAGGTATTGCTTCATGGTCTTCTGGCACTGAGATTTATTGTGGTGAAATTGAAGCCAGCCTCACTTTTTCTCCTGAACTGAACTGTTATTTTCTTGTCAGGAGGGCTAAAGATTCTGTTTTTATCCTTGAAGCTAAATAATTAAGTGAGGCAATGTCTTGAAGACAACACTTTCTGTCACTTATTATTCCCCATACATGTTGTATATAGATTCTATTTTTCTTTCTTTGGAGAAATTTTTCTGTGTTACGTCTCTAAATATTTTTCTTTCCCACTTTTTGGGTTCTTAATTATAGGAGCCCCAATTAGCTTTATGTTGACTTTTCTTTGTCTTCTATGTTGATTATCCACTCTGTAATTGCTTTAACTTCTTTGTCTTTTCCATTCACTGAGAATACCTCAAGCTCTTTCTTTATGCCATTAATTTAATATTTGACAGTATCTATTATATTTCTTGTTCTTTCTAAAATATTATTAGACCTCAAATAGTATTGTTATGATCCTCAAATTCTTTTCTTTGTTCTCCCTTTTAATCTTATTCTTTTGTTTTGTCTTTTTGACTCTCAACTACAGTTTTATTGAACTTGTAATCTATAGGTCAATGTCTTTGGGTTTCTTGGGTAATGTTTTTTTCTCCAGACTAATTCCTTTGCCTACTTTTTTGATGCTATTTTTGTTGCTGAGGATCATTTATTCACTCCATCTTTTTTTGCCTCCTGTTTGAAGTTTTTTTACAAAATTAACATGCCATTTTCTTTTATCCTAGTCATGTATAAATCTGAGTTGTGTTTTTCTCCTCCTCCCCTGAACTACATTTTGAGGTCTATATTTTCTTCTATTTTTTCTGTGGTCTGTTTGTTTGTGCAGAAGACATCTGGGGAGAAGTTCAACCATTACTAGGGAACCTGGTCTACCTCTGTTTCCTGAAATCTTTTATATAATCTGTATCAGGACATTCTCTACCCCATGACATGTGGCTTTTCATTTCATCTTAGACAGTGTCTTGTAAGATGGCCACCCTCAATGGTCCTGTTTGTTTCTGTTGAGATTTGTTACTTATAAATTTATAGTAGGCCAGGCTCAGTGAAAATCACACTAAATACTTTTTCATTATGTCCTTGAGACAGCGCATTCAAGTAGGTACTATTATTATTCCACTTTTTAATGTGGAAACTGAGGTTCATAAAGGTCTATTCAACTAGTGTGCTTTGTTGATCTGTTTCTGCTATGCTGTCATGCTGTTTAAATTGTCATAGCTTATATAAATCAATATATTAATAAGTTATATTTTATATACAATATAATACACTGTATTTACACATTATAACATAATGCTACAAAATGTTACATATAACTTTATATAATATACATTAATGTATTATAAATATATAAGCTAATACATCTGGGGTGATATCCTCCTTCCCTTGTTAGATTTTCTTTGTCTATTTTCTTTGTCTATTTTAAAATGAACTAGAGTAGTTTTTTTTGGCAAAAAAATCCTTTGCCATTTTTATTGGAATTGGATTAATTTACAGGATAATTTGAGAATTATAATATAATATAATATAATATAATATAATACTCACTAAATATAGTGAGTATTATATTCAAAAGCAGGCACAGCATGCCTCTCCATTTGGTCAATTAACTTTATTTGTATTATGTACTAATCTTGAAATTCCTCCTTTTTAAAGAAAGAGGGTCTCATTCTGTCACTCAGGCTGGAGTGCAGTGACATGATCATAGCTATATAACAGCCTCCAACTCCTGGCCTCAAGTGATACTCCTGCCTCAGCCTCCCAAAGTGCTGGAATTACAGGTGCAAGTCATTGTGGCCAGCCTTGAAATTTTGAAGTATTTTATATTTGTTGCTCTGGTGAATATTAATTTGTTAACCTTTTCTCCCTTAATTTCTAATTGTTTTATTGCTAGTATATATAATCATTAGTATAATCATGCACTATATAACAATGTTTCAGTCAATGACAGACCACATATATGATGGTAGTTCATAAAATTATAATGGATCTGAAAAATTCCTATTACCTAATGACTTCATAGCTATCTTAATGATGTAGTGTAATGTATTACTCATATGTTTGTGCTGTAGCAAACCTGTGCGACCCATTCTATAAGAGTGTAGCACACAGTACATAATACTTGATAATATTAAACAACTACATTATTGGTTTATGTATGTACTATACAATAGTTTTTATCATTATTTTAGAATGGCCTTCTACTTATTGAAAAACGCTTACTGTAGAACAGTATGCTGTGTTATGCTGGCTGCAGCTTCATATATCTTGTATTTGCCATATCTCTTGGTTATATTATGTTCTTTTGTACTTGGTTTTAAAAGAGTAAAAAAGAATTTTTTTATTTTATTTTTATTCTAGCTTCTCAACTTTATTTATTTATTTATTTATATTTTTTTTACAATTTTTTTTAAATTGTGATATTGAGGGGTACAGTTAAGGGTTAGGTACACAAATATGTCTCGTTCAGGCACCCTTGTTGATAAGAAGTGTCCCCCCATCCCCAGACAGGTATTTACTGCCATTAATCCCTTCCCCTGTCCCTCCCACCCCCCCATTGTTTCCCACCACTGTCAGTCATTTTCTTGTGGTAATACGTTGGATGATCAAGGTCTACTATATGAGTGAGAACATGTGATACTCAGTTTTTTGTTTCTGTGAGAGGTCACTCAGTATTATAGACTCTAGTT
>CAUYQG010104958.1:0-42816 GCA_963574415.1 Tarsius wallacei | reverse complement strand
TTACGGACTTCAAAATCTCCTTCTAGGCACAAGGATTATTAATCCAACACAGGATAAATAACAAAATTACCTGAGTTTATCAATCATTGTAAAAGTATAACTTGCCAGTGATTACCTGTTCTACATTCTCAATTTGGGCTATAACCTAATTACATGTCTTTAATGTTTTCAGTTTTTCTTCAGACTTTGTCAAGGTAGCTGTGTTTTCCTTGTTAAAGTACAGCTATAAATGGTTTACAGAAAAATGTTTCAACTTATATTGATAAATTAAAGGTTTTGACTAGTCATACATGTGGTTTGCAGGGCTACTTTCACTTTCCAGTACTGTTTCTTTTCATCATTGCTTGCTTAATAATTTTGTCTATGCTCTCTCTTGATATTTTATTAAATACAAATAATATTCGGTTAAAGTCCTACTGTTTCCTATTCATACCTTTGGGAAAAAAAAAATCTCTACAACCCACTTCAGCAAGAAGTATTTTATGGAAGATTGATCTTTTTCCTGTTTCTCAGAATCATAAGAATATTTCCAAGAAGCAGAATTAGAAAAATAAAAGGCAAACCTAGAGCCAAAAGCCATTTCCTATCTTGCTCTTAAACCCTAACACAATGATAAAAAAATAAAGGCTGTTTCCTGGAAAGTACTTGCTCTAGGTAAAAATTAACCTTGCCAACTTTGTCTTTTCTCTGCTTTTGGCTACCTGTCTCTGCTCTCGGACCAATCCGGCCCCCCTTCTTTCCCCACAGGAAGTTCTCCAGGGGGGCAGATCAAGACTAGTGACCCTTCCTGATATATATTCCTTTCTCAACCTCTGATTTATATAATTAAAAACTCAGAACCTACCTTTCTCAGAAAAACCACAGGTTTTAATTTTTTAATGAAATTAATTATGTACACATATCACCCCACTTGGGATGATTGTCAGCAGCTCCTTATAACTTTGTTTACTTCTTAGAAGCAAGAGCATTTTAGGAAGTCTATTCTAGCCTCAACTGTAGGTACTCAAGAAAAAAGTCAGGAAATGTTAAATAAGGTTTTTTCCTCTTCTGGTCCAGAAAGGGACCCTAACACTTCGACTGGGTCCAGGGCATTAGATACCTATCACTGGGCTATATTAGCAGATTTGAAGGGGGCAATCAAGAAACTTTTCAATCTTTCTAAAACCACCGAGGGTCTCCAGGGACCTGAGGAGTCTCCAGGGATGTTAACCTACACCCCTTTTGATCCTTTGGCTCTGAAGAATGCTCACACTTTTAACTTGACATTTGCGGCTCAGGTGGCTTTGGACATCTGAAAAAAAGCTGCAGAAACTGGAGGGTTTTGCAGGAATAAATATTTCTCAGCTGCTTGAAATAGCCTCTGGCTGGCCTTCTTGTCTCAATGAAGAAAGTGCAGCTCTGATCAACTGAGGTCTCCTACCTGGGATACCGGCTAACAAACGGTAAGCAAGCTCTGACCTCAGCCTGAAAAGAAGCCATTCTTCAAATCCCCACACCAACCACAAAGAAACAGGTACAGAAATTCCTGGAGGCAGCAGGGTATTGCTGATTATGAATCCCTGGTTTTGTTGAAATTGTCAAACCTCGATACACTGCCACAGCAGGGGACCATCTCCCGCAATGGACTGCTACTGAGGAACAAGTGTTCCAGCAGTTAAAGATGGCTCTCACTCAAGCCCCTGCTTTAGCCCTCCCAGATGTTGCCAAGTCTTTTCACTTGTTCATTTATGAACAACAAGAAATTGCAAAAGGGGTCTTCACTCAGTCCTTAGACCCTGGAGAAAAGCAGTGACAAACGTCAAAAAGACTGAATCCTGTAGCCTCTGGCTGGTCCTCTTGTCTCTGGGCCATTGCAGTCATGACCACGCAGATAAATCAACTTTGGGGTAAAACCTGGCTTTGACTCTTCTCCATGCCAATGAAACTTTGCTCCAAGGAGCCTCTGGCTGCTAAATGTCAAATACTCGTATCACTCAATATCAGAGTCTCTTTCTCTCCTACTCAGTGCCTCAATCCGGCCACTCTGCTGCCTAATAACAATCTGGAGATGCCAATTCATGACTGTGAAGGTGTGTTGGACATCTCTCAGGCCAGCTGGCCCAATCATTGGGACACTCCCTTAAGCCAGGCTGATGCTGACCTGTCCATGGATGGCAGCAGTCTGGTAATAAAGGGAATCTGCAAGGCTGGCCCAGCAGTAATCACAGCTCACAATGTAATCTGGTCACAGGCATTGCCTCAAGGTACCTCAGCTCAGAAAACAGAACTAATTGCTTTGACTCAGGCTTTATGTTGGGGAACAGGAAAATGAGTAAACATCTTCATCAACAGCCAGTATACTTTTGCCACACTTCATGTGCATGCCATAGTCTACAAGGAACAAGAACCTCTTACCGCTGCAGGTAAGACCATCAAAAACAAGGAGGACATCTTAGCCTTCCTAGAGGCTATATGGTTCCCCACAGAGGTAGCCATCATTCATTGCAGAGGGCACCAGAAATTTAACACTCCAGAAGCAACTGGGTACCACCTGGCAGACAGGTGGCTCGGAAGGCAGAAGAACTCCCAATTAAGTCCCTAACTATCCTGATAATTAAAACCTCTTCAGCTCCTTGTCTCCCAAAACAGCCTACCTATACTCAGGAAGAAGAGGAACAGGCAGACCTAGCAGGAGCTTATAAAGACTCCACTGGATGGTGGATTAAGAACTCTAAAATTATTCTGCCTGAAGCCTTGAAACATGCCTTGGTAAAACAACTACATTCTACTACCCATTTGGGAGGTACTAAAATGACTGAGTTGTTAAATCATTTTTATCATACTAATAACTTAAAAGACATAGCTGCAAAGGCAGCTCTATGTGCCCGGCCAGCCTATGCCCAAGTCAATGTAAAACAAGGAGTCAGATCTCCGGGTGGCATCAGGACTCAAGAAGTAATCCCCGAAGAAAAATGAAAAGTAGACTTTACTGAAATACTCCCCCCCACAGGTGGGTTACAATTATCTACCAGTATTGGTAAATACTTTTTATGAATAAATAAAGGCCTTTGCCACAAGAAATAAGTCCACACTTATGGTTGCAAGGATTTTTACTATATAAATCATTCCTAGGTTTGCCCCCCTTTCTCTATTGGCTCTAACAATGGTCTTGCCTTTATCTCTTCCATAGTACAGCTGGTTAGAAAAGCACTCAACATTAACTGGACATTGTGCTTACTGACCACAAAGCTCTGGACGGGCAAAATGCATAAACCAAACATTAAAATTTACTTTAACCAAATTAATAATAGAGACCAGTGAAAAATGGGTAAATCTTCTGCCTATAACTGTTCTCCATTACCAATGCACCCCATATAAACCTGGGTTTACTCCATGTAAAATCATGTTTAAAAGACCCCCTCCTCTGTTACCCCGGTTGTGGGATCCCATTATTTAAAAAATCACCAATCTCTGTTAATTATCTCCAGTCTTGACAACAGTTCCAGAATATTGTCCACACCAACATCCAGGCCACCTTGCCAACTCCGTCCTCCACACCGTGTCATCTGTTCCAGCCTGGGAACTTGGTCTACATTAAAAAAAATAAAAAACCCCTGCCCCCACCTGGAAAGAACCCTACAAAGTCATCCTCACCATCCCAACAGCACTCAAGGTTAGCGGAGTACTGGCTTAAATTCATCACTCATGAGTCAAGAAAGCAAAAAAAAAAAAAAAAAAACAACTTTGCTCCACCCTGCTCGGACATTTAAACTGAAAATCCTCTCACCTGCCATCCTGCTTCAACCACAACACAGGCTAACCAATCAACACTCAGCTAAATCATAAAACTCCAACTAGTTAAAATAGACTAATTTATTGGTTACTGTTATTAATTTTTAAAATGCATTATACTCATTCCTTAACCCTTGTCTTTGTCATTAACCAATGAGTCAATGAATGACTCATGTACAACTAAAAGGGGGAAATGAAATAGCTAATGAAATATGTAAAATATTTGCAATAACTTGTTTGACATAACTCTATTTTGTTAAAATCCTCCATCTTAGCTGTCTGCCTGACCTAAAAATGACTCTCTCCATTGTATACGTGTAATTGCTATAACATTCCCATGACCACAGACCCACAGCTACAGTCCCCTGAGCTGATCATGCTGACCATTCTTTCTGGCCACTGAAAACTCCCAAGCCACAAGTTCCATATAATTGTATGACTTGTTAACTGAAATCCAAGAGATTGTTTCTTTTGTTTTTAGTTCGTTGTACCCTCACCCCTTAATATGTATGTAACCCACTTGCAGTTTTTGCCTTTAAAAGCTTGTTGCAAACTTCACTTAGGTGTCAAGAGCTTTCTTGGCATGAGTCTACTCTTGACCCATGCATTAATAAAGGGCTTATAATTCAGACTTGGTGTGCTGACATGTCTCCTTCTCACACTTTGGTCATAACAATAGCTTTATAGTTAAATGAATCAGACTATGGAAGTCCTCCCAATTTTTTTTCTCCTTCCAAATTGTTTTGAATATATTAGATTTTTTTTAGTTAAATAAACATTTTACAATAACCTTGTCTGTCTTTAAAACACAAACAAAACTTAATTAATTATGATCAGTATTTAATTAGACTTATAGACCAATTTACAGAAAATATTTTAACAATGTTCGATGCTCCAATTTATGAAATATATTTAATTATTTTCATGTCATCTTTAATTTTTCTCAACGGCATTTTGTGTTTTGACACATTAAAAAATTATCTCTAAGCATTTTATACATAATGATGCAAAATAAATTGAATAATTACTTTTCCTCTTGTTTGTGCCTAGTATATAACAATACACATGACAGTGCATTAACTTTTTCTTTTCTATTCTTGATAAATTCACTCATTAGTTATCATAGTTAATTTGTAGATATCTCAGAGTTTTTCAAGTAAATAATTATCTGATCTATAATAAAGTAAGCATTTCTAATCTTCAGAACTTCCTTTTCTTTCTTTTTTTTTCTTTATTGCAATGTCTGAGACTTCCATTAGACTACAATCCTGAACAGAAGTGGGGAGAATGGGCATCACTGACTTGTTTACCAATTCAGTCATATACTTATTAGCTACATTATAAAAAAAATTTTAGAAAAAAATCAGTTTCAATAGAAAGTCACATTTTTGTAAAAACTTTCTGTGATAAAGCCATTTTTTCTTTCACTGTATTTCTATTTAGATTCAGGTTCAAAATCAATTATGTAGTCAGTAATTATACTTACTTTGTTTTTGCTTTAGTGCCATGTGTAGCCAAAAGCATTGTCTGATTTAGTGTATAAAGTTAAAGTAATGTTTCATTTTTTCCATCTTATATATGAGAAAACTAAGGGTAAGATACATTAAATTTTTTGCTTAAAATTGTGGTCATTAAGTGCCACAGACCAGATTTCAAGTTGGCCTTGATTGTCATATCTAATGCTTTTTTATTTTCATTTTCTACCATTCCTACTCATTTCTATATATCCTTATAAAGCACACACTACATTATATTGTAATCTTTTGCTTATTTACTTGCATCTCTAACCAACCTCAATTATTTGAGAACTATGTATTCTTTTTATCTGACAACTCAATATTTAGGTGGAGGTTCTTCACTTATTTCTGCAAATTAGACATCTGTGCCATGAAAAACGTGATATAAAACAATATGTACCATAGAAATCACAACCTTTAATTACTATATTCAAGTGTGCAGATCTTTACAGAAAAAGCATCAAATTATGTATAATTTTAGGTGTCCATATAAATCACACATAAAAATATTTTGTTCTGTTTACTTCAGGACCTAGAGTGAAGTCCAACAACAACAGCAACAAAATCACAAAATAAAACAAACAAAACCCCTAAAATACAGGTTTGAATCCTTGTTGTTATATTATCTGTTTTAGTAACATTTTCTGTCATTTCTTTTGATAGAATGTTTACTGGGTGAGTGGATTTTTTTTATTCACCATTAACTGGCTTATTCTACAGGATGCAGGGTATTGATCTATTGTCTAGCCTTATTGAATTTTAAAAGGTAAGACTATTGAATTTTAAAAGGTAAGACTATATTGAGGTTTTGACAGACACTGTTAACTAAGACTTTAATCAGAAGACATATTTTAAAATAACCTGTTTGACATCTTAGAAAAACACTTCTGCCAAATACTAATTTCTAAACATATGTATATATTTTCTAGGGTTATATGTATATAAAATAATAGAATACATATAGTTTTTGTCTGGCTTCTCTTACACAGCACAATTATTCTGAGCTTTATTCATTTCTTGTGTGTCTCCATGATTCATCATTAGTATTAATGAGGGGGGAACCCCCAAAATAGAATTCATTTGTAGAAAATTGTGTATTTATTCTTACGTGTTTAAACTTTAGTCACCTTCAAAGTACTTTCCGTTTGATGCAATACACCTATCGAGATACTTTTTTCATGGCTCAATATAGTTTTTGAACTCATCAGTTTTGATGCCTTTTAGTGCTTCTGCCACTTTTGGTTTCACCTCTTCCACATAAACAAAAAGTTTCCCTTTGAGGACTTTTCTAATCCGGGGAAACAAACAAACAAATAAAAAGTTGCTCTGGCAAGATTGGATGAATAGATAAGGTGTGGCACAAACTTCTACATTCAGCATGATGTGGGCAAGTGCATTGTCATGGTGAAAAAAAGTCATCTGTTTGCAACAACTAGAGACGTTTCTTCCACAAATTGTGATGCAATCTTCTTAAAACTTCCAGATAAAAACTTTGGTGCACCATTTGATCCACTCTCCAAAAAATTAATTCTAGGTTTTTTGGTGTCCTCCCTTGTATGAACTATTGTTGACTATACTGCAGTAAGTTTCACCATTTATCTTGAGAAAGACATTTGGATTGTTTCCTGTTTAAAATGATTGCAAATAAAACTTAAATAGAATCTTCATGTACAAATTCTTCTATTGACATTTGCTTTTATTTATTTTGGAAAAATACATAGAAATAAAATGACTGGATCATATGGGAGATGTACATTTACATATGCACTGAACTGCCAAACTGTTTTTCACTGTCAATTATGGGATTCAGTTTCTTCAAATCATCACCAGTGCATGGTAAGTCAGACTTTTAAATTTTATTCATTCAAATATATGTGAAAGCAAATCTCATCAGACATGTCTGTTAATTTACATATGGCTAATGATTATATTTGCATTTTGTATATCTTGTTTGGTGAAAAACTTTTTCAAATATTTTGGCAAATTTCATTATTTTTGTTTGATTTCTTATTATTAACTTGCAAGATTCTTTACATGTTCTGGATGAAATTCTTTATTGGAAAATATTGAATTTAATATACATATTCTTACATTTAATAATAAAATATTTAAAATTTTAATACATATTTTTTAAATATTTTTTCTTTTTGTTTATGATTTGTCTTTTTATTCTCTTAACTCAATCTTTCAAAGAGCAGATGTTATTTTGTATTAAGTCAAATTTATCAATCTTTTAAATTAATCATTCGATTGCTGCCATATATAATTAAATATTGTGGGAAGAGTTACAAGATCACAATTACTTTTTTGTGTGTCTTTTGGAATTTCTGGTATCAGGTTTTACATTTAGAGCTATATCAATAACAAGTAATGTTCTAGTACATGGAATGAATTATAGTTCTTCAAAATGTTTTTGCATATTAATTCCTTATATTTAATATATCATGTGTTGAAAAGACATTCATTTTGAAATTTAGCTTGAAAGATAAGTGTTTTTTTTTAATTTAAATAATTAAAAATTTAAAAAATGAGTATTTTATATGGAATTTAACTGGATGGTGTCAATTCAGATAAGATATAAGAAATCTGTAACAGTACAGTGTTATAAGTACTATAGTAACAGTGTGTCCTAAAGCACTGTGGGAACAAGGACAGCAGAAGGGGGAAAATTTATATTACCTAAGCGACTGAGGAGATTTTCAGAAAGGTAAAAGCATATGTGTTTAGCTTAGAAAAATGAGTAGGAATTTATCAAGTGAAATAAGTTTAAAGGGGTTGTCATTTTAAGTAGCAAAAAAGAAAAACACATGAAAAACAGTGTAGATATGTATAAAACTGCCCCTAAAATGTGCAAGAGTAGAAAGTCATCTTCCATCAAGCATTTGAAAATGGTATCTAGAGTGTCTAGTGGCCCTGGTATGAAAGTGAATGAATTCCAAATAGGAGTTTAGATGTTAGTAAGTTAGGATTTTATTTAATGGCTCCAATGTGGGTAATGAAAAATGACCAAAAAAAGATATCATTTTAGAAAACTTTCTCTTTTGGAAAACTAAACAGTCTACAATCTTTGAAATTTTAAAATAATCTGAATTATATTTAAAAATTCAATTATTAGATAGTTTAAATGTTTTGAAATAAAACAATGACTTTTTATTAAAAGAAATAATGTAACTTTCATAGTTTTTTTATATTTAGACAGTTTTGTAAAAAATCATGGATTTTCTATTTTATTATATGCTGTGTGTCATTAATACAATTTCTTCCCATCATCATTATATTACTAAGAAATTGACAGCTGGATATACACTCATGTAAATCAAGCCAAGTGATTCCCTCACCAAGACTGATCCTTAACCTGTCTTAGACCAATTTTTTTAATATATATAATTTACATTTTTCATTTGCTCTTGTCACGCAGAATTTGGCAAAATGTCATTACACTATTAAAAAAATACATTTGACTATTTCCTTTCAGCTCGCTTGACTTCCTTGTAAATCCTGGATGTTAGGCTTTTGTCAGATACAGGGTTAATAAAAAAAAATTTCCCATTCTATGGCATGTCTTCCCACTTATTTGTTGATTTCTTTTACTTTCCAGAAGCTTTTCAATTTGATGTGGTCTCACATGTCTATCTTATATTTTATGGCATATGTTTTTGGGGTTATGATCAATAATTGATTGCTTATTCCAAGTCCTATTAAAAAGTGGGCAAAAGACATGGACACTTCTTAAAGAAGACAAAGTAACTGCCAACAGATACATGAAGAAATGCTCAGCCTCACTAATCATCACAGAAATGCAAATCTAAACCACATTGAGATACCACCTAACTCCAGTAAGAATGGCCATCATTAAGAAATAAAAAGACAACAGATGCTAGTGAGGATGCAGAGGAAACAACACCTCTGCACTGTCAGTGGAAGTGTAAACTAGTACAACCTTTATGATAATCAATGTGGTGATTTTTAAAAGATCTAAAAATTGATCTCCCATATGACCCAACAATCTCTCTTCTGGTAACACTTGGAGGAACTCAAATCATTCTACAAAAAAAGAAACCTGTGCACACATGTTTACTGCAGCACTATTCACTGTAGCAAAAACATAGAACCAACTGTACTGCCCATCAAAAGTGGATTGGATAAAAATAAATGTGGTACATATATATGATGGAATATTATGCAGCCATAAAAAAGGACAAGATTATGGACTTCATAGCAACTTGGATTGATTTAGAGTGTATCATACTCCGTGACCTATCACAGAAACAAATACCACATGTTCTCACTCATAAATGGGTCCTGAACATTTATCACAATACTACAAGACAGGAATTGGCAGTAGCGGTACACTGGCAAGGGATGTAGGGAAGGGAGGGGCACGTAACATCCCTAAAGGTAACTCATCCTAAACCAGGAGAAGTGAGGACCAATGGGAGGCCCAAACTCCATCCTTACATAGACCACGTATACCTAATCCTGACTTGTACCCCACATCTTTAAAATAAAATAAAGAGGAAGAAAAAAAATTGATTTGATCTGGAAACAGGACATCTAATCCTGTTACTAACCATCATTAACTAGTTTTTATAACTTAAAACATATCACTTTACCCCTTCTGGTTTCTATGGTCTCATATCAAAAATTATGTACCTGGATAGTCTTCAAGATCATTCCAGAAAAAAAACTTTATTATCTATATAAACAGAGACCTTTCCTCAGCAATGAAAATTTCCTTGAGAAGCCATAAACATGCATTCTACATTAATGTCAAAATGAACATTATATAAACATATTTACAGGTTTTTGGTAGGGACCCAGAAGATTGTCAGAAAACTTACACACATTTTTATTAGAACGATGAAGACATCTTACAAAGTTAGAAAATACAAAATAAAATCTTTTTTTTTTTTTTTGAGTTGGCGTCTCACTCCGTCACCCCAGGCTGGAGTGCAGTGGCCGCTTCTGGCCACCGCAGCCTCGACTTGCTGGGCTACGGCGATCCTTCCACCTCAGCCTTCCAAGTAGCTGGAACTACAGGCGCGCGCTACCACGCCCTGCTGATTTTTGATTTATTGTAGAGATGAGGTTTCGCCTGCCCAGGCGGGTCTCGAACCCACGGGCTCAGGCAATCCACTCACCTCAGCCTCCCAAGGCGCGGGATTACAGGCTGAGCCACCGAGACCGGCTATGGTGAAGTATTTAAAAATAAATTCAATTTTACATATAAAAGTTAATGGAAATGTTGAAAATAATTGTTATACATTTCAATATATGCCATAGGTAAAGTTAAACTGTTTTTGCCTAAGCAATGTGCTTCTTTTTCATGTTAGCATCTGTGCTGTTCTTGGCACATAGTATGTTAAGTGAATGAATCAACTATTAACTAATTAATTAATTCTTACCTCATCCCTTTGGTAATTTTCTAGGCCTAAATAACCCCAGATAGGCTGCTTGCTCTGAGAAATAACCAGTGAAGGGTTATAAGAAATATTGTGGTTTATAATCTGAATGACACAAATGACAAAATTAATTTATTTTCTGTCATTTGTTTTTCATGGATTTTCATTGATTCTTCTGTATGTACCAAAGCCTGTCAGTATGTTAGTACCTGCAATAGTGATCATAGTGTTTCAAATTTAAAAAACCAAAAAAACAAAAACCGTGAAAGTGTGTGTCTCTGTGTGTGTATGTATGAGAAAGAGATTTTAAATAAGATCTAACTTTTTATTTCTATGTTCAGTGGTGTCAGTTTCTGTGAATAAACTATTATAAAAATTAATAAATAATTCTCCTTTAAAAATACAAGAATATAAATGCCATCTTGCGTTTCTGAAAGTATTTTTTGAAAGTTACAACTCTAATAATTAGATGTAACTTTTCTGTTATGTTAAGAGAAGACAAATTTTCTTTTCCTCAAGATTTCTACTTACACCCTTTGGTGTTAAAATAATTTTGAAATTCTGATTTCTGTCTGAAATTATTATTTGAAATAATTTTCAAATTCTGATTTATTGTGGTTGTAAAACATTTAAATCGACTTCCCACTTATCAAACATGCCACTCACTTCTTAGCACAGTCTACATATTCACAAAACCCAATTTTCCATATACCCTGCCGCGTGCAGAGGTGGAGCAGCCAAGGTCAAGGAAGAATGAAGAAAGATCATTGGTTATACCTGCCAGCAAGTTGACTACAGACAGCCAGTTCTGAGCCATCTCAGCTCCACCAGAAATTCCTTGCCCAACCAGGCTGAAGCTCATGACTTTCTAACTGCCCACTCATGTTACTGAACATCTGTGGTCCGTTTGAGGTCCTCTGCTTCCTGATTTTTACATACTTCTCTCTTTTGATTTCCTTTCTGCACCTTCTCTTCTCACTGTATGAAAAAAAAAGAGTTTTAAAAACAATTTCCAGTCTTTTCTTTTTCCCCCATTTTTTAGTCTCATGATAGATAATCTCACTCAAATGCTTTTTAAAAAAATACCTCAACTGCGGTTTCTCGCCAATGTCCTAGGTTCACACAGTCATGAAGCTTCTTATTTGCACAAAAACATGAGGATGATCTTGCCAGCTTTTCTACAAACCCCATTGTTTTATGGCACATTATTTCCCTACCAGGGGCAAGAATCCCTGGCCTCTTCATCCAGTGCACGTTTTTTGCTTTTCCATTATAACACTTTCTACAAAGAATGGCCAGAACTTTTTCTCTTTGGACTCCCACTGATTTCTGAACTTCTTAAGACCACGTCTTTACATAAGAGTGTGCCCAATATCACAGTGTATATTACCACAGAGCAAGCAATCAAAAAATGCCCTGGGGAGGAAAAAAAGTATCTATTTTTCAGAAACTTCGTCACTATCTTTCTTTATACAAGTAGACATTTCTTAATTGAAATAGGTCCTAATCACTTAAAAATTAACTATTTATAGGCAAATTAATAGGAGCAGAAAGTAGATTAGAGGTTACCGAGGTTTGGGGTGAGGGACAAGTGGGGAGTTATGGCTTAAGGAGTACAGTGTTTCTGACAGGAGTGAGGGAAATGTGAAAACAAGTGATTGTACTTGTATTGTGAATGTAGCTAATACCTTTGAATCATACACTTAAATATGGTTAAAATGACAAATCTTATGTGACATTTATTTTTCCACAATAAAATTTTAAAATGAACTACTTACAAACAGGAAAGATATTGAAGTATTTAAGGTAACTAAATGCATATTTTCCAAAAAGAAAACTTATTTGCTAAATCGAGAACCCATAAAAGGAAGCTCAACAATTAGTCTTGGAAACAAATACGATTGTAGCAATATGTTTTTTCACTTACTCTCATTTCAGATAAATGTTACTGCAACAGAAAAAAAAATCATTAAGTAATGTAATAAATTTTAAAAGTGAATAAGTAAATATACTTAATGATTAAAAGAAAGCACCATTTAAATAAAGAAACATCTGAGAGCAAATGCTTGGGCCTAGCCCAGCACTGTTCATTACTCTGCTGATTAGGCAGATGTTGACTGGTCAAAATGGTCTGCTGCCCAAATGTACATATGACAGACATGGACACATCTGCCATTTGTTTTCCACAGAATGGGCTATCAAGTTGAACAGTCATGAGGCTTAAGGATCTGATGGAATTTGTTCCCTGGATCTGTCTTTCATGTTGTAATCTATGTAAGAGTTTTAATCTCATTGAAGCACAGTTTTCCCATCTTAAAAAAAAAGAAAAGAAAGAACAAAAAAAGAAATCCAACATCTTTGTGTGTGTGTGTATGTGTATGTGTGTGTGTGTGTGTGTGTGTGTGTGTGTGTTTGAAGATAAAGAGTTCCTAGTTAGAGCTTGTCATGTGGAAGTTCGTTCCTTATTCATTCCTATTCTTAACATAGAGTTTCAAATAAATTTATGTTGAACATAGAGTTGTTCTATATAAAATATTATGGATATGAAAATAACTTTAGTGCCAGATGTTCTTAGTGTAACAGTTTTTCTTTTTCTTTTTTGCTAAATGTATACTTAGAATATTTTGTAATTTATGCAATATTAGTTCATCTAAAATTCTAAGCTATACTTCAGAGGCTTTGAGGAAATATCAGCCCATATTCAGAGCAACCTTATTGTTGGCAATCTGTAAGTTATGTTTTTCAAGCAAATGTAGTGTCGAAAACTGAGACACAATCCTTGCCTTGGAAAGTTGGTCTCATAAGCATTGATTTCCACATATTGACTGTTTTTCTAACCTTTTTCTTTTTTTTCTCTCTTTTTCTTTTCCTCTTCCTTTTGTGCTGATTTTGGTGTAGCAGACCACTTGGGAATTGAATTCATGGGTAAGACTAAACAATTTGCTATTTAATATCCTGGAAAAGTTAAGTTTTATGTATATATATAGTACTTTCCTTTCCCATCTGATTATAATTGAAATGTCTCATTATCAGATGCTATTAGTAGTAAAAAATGCTGTTGTCGATTTTTCATTAAGCAATGGCTTAAAATGAAAGACTTAACTACTTATTGGGAAGGTAATTTAATGTTAAGTGAGGCTTCTGGGATTATGTAGAAGTTGTATTTGGCTTCTAGCTTTGATTATTTCTTCTAATTCTCAATTTTCTTACCTGTAAAATAGGGATAATAATAGTTTCTCTTTTACTGCACATATAAATTGCTTAGTCCAATGTCTACAATGTGACAAACAGTAAATGATAGAAAACAATGTCTTTTAAATGTCAGTTTGGTTATTTCTTCTCTAATTTATTTGCCTATTGCATAATGACTATTTTGGCTACATTTTGCTATCAATTTTAATTTGGAATGTGAACTGTTAAACATTTCCATTTAAAAAGTAAAATATTTCTTTTAAAATATTTGCAGAGAATTACATGGTTTTTAAAACATTAAAATCCTTTCATGACTATTTGCTTTTTATATTTATGGATAATTACATTAAAATTTGGACATAAGTCTCTGAGTCCATAAGTTAATTTAAAAAATCATTCCATAGCTTTCAATATTCATTGCAGTATGAAAACAAAAAGATACTTAGGAGTTAGCATTAAAGAAAATGAGAAGACCTAAATTTGAATCTAAATTCACCATGATCTGTTTGTTTGACTTTTGTTGAATTTTGATTTTTTAATTTATATGATAAGGATATGAACACCTGCTTCATATATGAATTGGTATATTGTGATAATACCTACACACTTACTTGTATTAATTTATCCATTCACTCATTCATTCAGCAAACATTTATCAAGTCACTATAAGCAATGAAAAAATACAAAATTCTAGAGATCAAATGGTAAGTAAAAATGGACAAAAAAATTCAATGGAACTTACAGTATAGTAAGCTTACAAATGATAACCAGGTAATAAACTTAATAAAATTGTAAGGTTTTTTTATTTTTTATTTTTTTTTTTGAGTCAGAGCTTAACTCTGTCTCTTAGATTGGATTGCAGTGGCATGAACACTGCTCACTGCAGCCTTCCTTGACCTCCTGGGCTCAGGCAATTCTTCTGCCTCAGCCTCCCAAGTAGTTGGGAAGACAGGTTTGCACCAACATGTCTAGCTAATTTTTTGACTTTTTAATAGAGATGTAGTCTCACTGTGTTCCCCAGGCTGATGCAAGTTTCTTAAGATCTACTTTAGGAAAGATGATATTAGCTTGGATTAGTGTGATGGTGGAAAATATAGGGAAAAGTTGGTAAATATTTAGGAAGTAACACCAAGTTTTTGAGGAAAATTGATGTTGAAGGTTGAAGGAGGGAGATTATCAAGGATGACTGCAAGGTTTATATAATTTTCATATTTAGATTAGAGGTAAACCAACTGCTAATAAAGAATACTGACACAAGAAAAGATTTATGGGAGATATTTACTAGATTAGGTATGTTGAGTTTGGGGTGACTTTGACATATTTGAAAAAACTGTTAAATTGGTCATTTTTTTGGAAGTGTTGAGAGTTAGTTAGAAACTAATGATTGCATGTTTATATTTCCTTGTTGTATGATATTATGCATTAGTGTTCCATCATCTGAGTATTATATCACAGAAAAGGCAGACAGCTCAGTTCCTGCAGGTTTGAGGTTTTGCTAGATAAATGTGATGAAAATTCAGAAGGACAATGAAATCCAGGATATTATTCAAATGAAACACCATGGAATGTAAGGTAGATATAGAAAGAAGTAAAGCATGGTGGTTATATCAAGGAAAGCAATTAATAATCTTCACAAGGATACTTGAACAAGTTGATGGGATGCTGAGGAGATTATAGTCATTGGCAGATTGGTTGATAATGATTTTGAAGATTAAGTTATAGGAGATGAAAATTTTCAAAGTATTTCTGTTAGAGTGTATAACCAGATTGAGATAAAGGAGGATATAATGTGCAACTGGGAATTGGGAATTGGGGACATGGTTTTGGACTGCTCATCTAGGTGAATATTACAATTACTATGAAACTAGGGTTGGGACAAAGAGAGGAAAACAATGTTTGTTATATGCCAAAGCCTCCAATAAATGAAATAGACTATACTGGTGTCTAACAGATGACAATGAATGGGATTTATTTTATATAGGTAATGGTAATGCTAGCTTCATAAAAAATAAAACCTACATTATTTTAATGGCTCATATAGAGAGAAGAGATGTATTTCCTGCTACTATTTTTTTCCTGTCCAAGGTAGCAAATGACTAACTTTCATCCAAGTGGTGAATAGAGTTCCAGGCTTCTCTCATCTAGTTTTCCTTTATCAACATCTAGCCAGCAGACGGGGAATGAGAACATAGTAGATGCCTACCCACTTCTTAAAAGACTTGGTCTAAACGGGCTTACGTCACTTTATGATTAACATTCTATTAGCTAGAACTAAATCACATGATCACGTTTTACGGCGAGAGGCTGTGAAATGAAATCCTACTGGCACTGAAAGAAAAGAGAAAATAGATTTTTAGCAATCACTGTCACAGAGTGAATGGCATAAACTTTAAAGGAACGGAATTTTTAACAAGTGACAAGAGAAAGAGTACTTTAGAGGCCAGGAAGCTATATCTCCAACTTTGAGAATGAGAAAATAAAAACAGCTTTCATCAGAAGTAGAAGAGAATGGGACATTTCAGACAAGAGCCAGGTTTCAGTTAAAATAGAAAGAAAAAAGAAAGGGTCATTGATGAGATTAAAAGTGAAGAGGGGGTATTGCTGGATGTGGATGAGCAATTTCAACAAGGTAAGTGGCACATTAAGTCAGTAGAAGAAGAGTAAAAATCTGAGTCAAAGGCCAAAAATTGCAGGAAATTATGGGTATGGTTGTATAGTACAGTATAAATTGTTGAGAAGAGCACACAATTTGTACCTCCTTCAATTGCTAATGAAAGCAGGAATTAGTAGCATGGAGGCATGAGCATCAATAGTCATTTTGAAAAAAATGAGCATGAGGCCTCTGGGCTGTAGTAATTGTATGCTCAGAGAATAGAGGCTCCATAAGTTTACTTAGCAGAATGCCCACAGGTGCAGGAAACACTGCATGACTGGTGGTGTTGCTGGAGCAGCTTCAGATCCAAGAGCAGTGTGGCCCTGGTTTTAGCAAATTAAAATTGCGAAACCAATGTTAATTACCACTGTTAAAAGAAATGGACCAGTCTCCATCCTGTTGTGCTTTGCCTGAGGACTTCTATTGGCACTGGTAACTTACAGTGTAACAATTTGCTATAGAACCAAAATATGTATTAACAGGTCTATGTTAGGACTCATTTAAACGAATGTATTAATATGGCATCTCTAAGTGTAAATTCAACTAGGAAGCAGAAATGTAGGCACAGTATATTTAATCATGTCAGCCAATTGCTATGTCTATAGTTGATCAATGCCACTTGTTTTTTGTGTGTATGTGTGAAAATTTATTTCATAGACTACTTTTTAGAGCAGTTTTGAGTTGACAGCAATATTGGGCAGTAGTTACAGAAATTTCTCATATTTCTTTTTTTCCCAAACATGCAGAGCTTCCCCATTTTCAACATCTCCTGCAAGAGTGGTACATTTGTTACAATTGACAGGCCTGCAAGAACTCATTATTGTTCAGTCCATAGTTTACCATTATGGCTCACTCATGATGTTATACATTGTATAAGTTTGGACAAATATAGTATAACATATATGTACCATTATATTATCAGACAGAGTAGTTTCACTGCTCTTAAAATCTTCTGTGCTCTGGCTATCCATTGTTCCCTTTCCTTAATCCCGCAACTGATATTTTTACTATTGCCATATTTTTACCTTTCCTAGAATGTCACATATTTGGAATAATAACTTTTCTTTTCTTTTTTTGTTTTTTGTTTTTGAGTTGGAGTCTTACTCTGTCGCCCAGACTGGAGTGCAGTGGCCACTTCCGGCCACCGCAGCCTCAACCTGCTGGGCTCAGGCGATCCTTCCGCTTCAGCCTTCCAAGTAGCTGGAACTTCAGGCGCGCGCTACCACACCCGACTTATTTTTTTATTTATTGTAGAGATGAGGTCTCACCAAGTTGCCCAGGCAGGTCTCGAACCCGCGGGCTCAGGCAATTCACTCACCTCGGCCTCCCAAAGCGCGGGATTATAGACTGAGCCACTGAGCCCGGCCTGAATAATAACTTTTCATACTGGCTTCTTTCATTTAGTAATTTGTTCATGACTTTTTTGATTTGATAGCCCATTTGTTTTTAGTGATGAATAATCTTACCCTGTCTAGATGTACCACAGTTTATTAATTTACTCACCTTTTGAAGAACATCTAGGTTACTTCCAAGTTTTGGCAATTGTGAATATAATTGTTGTAAACATTTGTGTGCAGCTTTTGTATAGACATAAGTTTTCAGGTTTTGAGGGCAAATACCAAAAAGTGTGAATGCTGAAACATATTTTAAGGATATGTTTAGTTTTGTAAAAACTTATAGACCGTCTTCCAAAGTGGTTGTTCCATTTTGCATTCGCGCCAACAATGAATGAGAGTTCTTGTTGCTCCGTGTCCTTTGCAGCATTTGGTGTTGTCAGTGTTCTGGATCTAGGCCATTTCCATAGGTGTGTAGCAGTATCTTATTGTTTCAATTTGTTTCACTGAAGATGTATGATGTGGATCTTTTTATATGCTTATTTGTCATTTGTCTTTTGGTGAAGTGTCAGTCAAGATCTTTGGTCCATTTAAAAAATTTGTTTTCTTATTGTTGAGTTTTCAGAGTTTTTGAATACTTTGGATAAAAATCTTTTATCAGGTATGTGTTTTGAAAATATTCTCTCCCATTCTGTGCCTTCTTTTTTTATTCTCTTGACATCTTGACAGTATTCTTTGCAGGGCAGAGAATTTTGTTAGGTTTATACTTAAGTATTTCATTTTGGGGAGGCTAATGTAAACTCTATTGTGCTTTTTATTTCAAATTCCACTTGGTTATTGCTGATATTTAGGAAAATGTTTGACTTTTATCCTGTTACATTACTATAGTAGTTTCTTAGGTAAAGGAGCTTCTTTATTCATTTAGATTTTTTTATCTAAACAATCATGTCATCTGCAAACAACAGTTTTACTTCTTCCTTCTCAATATATATACCTTTTATTTTCTTTTCTTGTCTTACTTAATTAGCTAGAACTTCAAGTATGGTGATGGAATGGGATGATGAAAGGGGATATTTTTGCCTTGTATAGTCTCAGTGAGAAAACTTCAGATTTCTCACCATTAAATATTATGTTAAGTGCAGGTTTTTGTAGATATTCTTTATCAAGTTGAGGAAGATCCCCTCTATTACTAGTTTAATGAAAGTTTTTATTATTAATGGGTGTAGGATTTTGTCATATTCTTTTTTCTAAATCTATTGATACAACCATGTTATTTTTTAGCCTGTTGGTATGATAAATTGCATTAATTAATTTTTGAATGTTGAACCAACTTTGCATACCTGAGGTAAAATAAATATCACTTGGTTCTGTTGTTCAGTTCTATTTTAATGAGATATAAAATACTTTTTTCTCTTTTTACTGTCTGCTGTATGCAATATTAATTTCATTTATTGTGGAGGAACATAAGTCACAAGGTGATGATCTGAAGCATACATCTTTTTCCCAAGTCTTCATACTCCCAATAGCCAGGTTCATTTGTGCCCTTACTGATCAGACTCAAAACTTGAATACTTCATAAAGTTTAACAAATTCCTGTTTTATAGCAGGGAACTCCAAATCATATGCTTAAAAAATTGTATCATTTGATCAACATAGAGTTATCATATTTACTATATAGAAAATGTATAAGATATTAAGATAGAGATATATTTCTTAATGTTCAAGAACTTTAAGACTAAAAAGAGAGAAAGCTACACAAAAATGAGGTGATGAGCTGTAAAATAGTGCTATAAAAATGTTGTTGGCGAGATACAATGTAGGAAAAAAAAAGAAAAAAATAACCCAATTAAATGGGTTTGTAAAGTTCAGAGACAGCTCTCCAGAGGAGGAGTCATTTCAGATGAGTACCAGCCAAAGTGTAAAAGCTGTGCTGAGGTTACAGTGCAAATTTCTACTGGCCCCATACTACTTCTACGTTAAGGTGAGGCTTTCTATTTCAATCTCTATTTCTGTGTATAAGAGCTTCCTACAGACATACTTTAGGGCTGAAAACAGGATGTTAACATCAACAAAAACAACCAAAAATATTTTCTGGGTTGATTTATTAACTTTAAGGAATAATTGTGTTATTCAATAAACCATGCCAAACCTAATGTCTTTAGACTGTCAACATTCAAAAAGATTTTTCTTTATTTATACTCGTGAAATTTTCCTAATGATGCTTCTGGAATTGGTATCATAGAAATTTCAACAACAAATACTAATGTGGAATTTAAAAAATAAAGTTAACTGACATAATTAGAACAGAAATCTGGAAATGAATACAGAAACTTTTTTTGTGAAATTTTTTAAATAAAGAATTGACATAAAGCCAATAGGCAAAAACCATTCTTAAATTCATGAAGTAGCCTCATTCATTTATTCATGCATGACTGAAAAAATATTTTTTAGAGTCAGATGTCTGAATTTTCTCTCACAGCGTGAATAGATCAAGAGATAGAATTGAGAAACTTCTTTGTAAACCAAAGTACTCATTGAGTTGTGTAAGAAATAGAACCAATCATCCAGTTGAGACAGATGGTCAGAGGGCATGTCATGTTGTCTACGTTTGGAAGGCATGATTATCATGAAGAGAGATTTCTCATCTGAGAAATACCTAGTTACTGTGTCAGGTGCTCAATCATATAGCAGATCTCCTTTATGCCCATTTGAGCTATTTGTTAAGTGGCTATTTTTTCTAACAGTACCTTGGTGCATTTCATATTGTAGGCATCAAAGATGTTTGTTTGAAAGCAGGTGCACTGCCATTTGAAAACACATTAGCAAGCCACAGGGGGAATTGAAGACTATGTGGAAGCTCTTACATGCAAATTTCCTTCATTCTCATTTAGTAAATAAAATGAATGCTGTCCTTTAAATGTCTTATTTCTGATTTGACATTGTTTTTAGGAAAGCATAATATATTTATGCAAAGTGTGATTGAGCAAACTCTGGTGTAATTTTTTAATCAAAAGATTTACAGAATTAAGGAAAGTAAGATTCTTAATTAAAGTCTTTATATGAATTCTAAGATTGTATTTTTGAATTTTAAAAAATAGAACATTAAGTTTTACATATGGAAAGTCCTAGAAATGTGTTATATGCAAGTCTGTGGTCTCAAATATATTTATAGGCTTAGAATTGATAGAATCATTGCTTTCAACTTGATCATATATTGAGTATTCCTTCATGTAAAAAAAATTGATATAATATATTGTAGGGAGCACTGAAAATAATCTCCTGAGAAGTGACCAGCTTTTAAGTTCTGTTTAGACCATAAGAAGTGGGAAAATTTTTAAAGAGCTACCCTGCATATTATAAATGAATTGATGTTTTATCTTTAAGTCTAGCAGGCTCATATGTCAGTCAAATGAATTTGTGTTTCTGTTCTAATTTGTGAATAGCATTAGAGACAAAACTGAGGATTTTTCTCCCTAAGCTGAAGTTTCTCAAGTAGACTTATTTGTAGCATTTTTTTCATTCATTTGAATATATTATATTTTTGTATAAAATAAAATGGAATTTGTGGATACATATGTCTACATGTATGTTGGTAGTGGAGATGCAACTAAAAGAATATTGGTTTCCTTTTGTTTATGCATCCTTTGCCATGTTAAACTACATGAGAATCAGATATGATAGAGTAATATAAGTTAACATTACTGAGTGCATGACAGGTGCCACAGAAGTTACATGGTCTATCGAATTCTCAAAAAATACATGAGGAAGGAGCTATTTATATTTTATAAATGACAAAGTGCACCCTTTATTTAGCTAAAATATCTTTTCCAAAGAACAAGAAAGTGGCAGATACAGCATTTGGACTCAAGTCTATCTTTCTCCAGAGTTCTTGAATTCTTTAGGTGACTAGCTACTGGGCATGTCGTGAAGAAGTTCTTCATGGTTACTCAAAGAGGTTGTACTCTGGCAATGTTTCAAGTGGCAAGGCAGTTCTGTAAGTAGCCTTAGGTTTTTGAAGGTAATCTTTTCCTGAGTCCCACAGTGTCATAAGAACCTTGGCTAGTAGCTCATGCTTTCCAAACTATAAGAAAAATATGAACCAGTTTTTTTTATTGCTGCACACTCAGACTTATAATGTCCAAGCATACAAAAAGGCTCATATTGGCTGGTCATTGCTGTCACTCATGTGATATTGTATTTGAAGGTTTTTTGGTGAGTACAGACTATTGAGTGAACTCTGTAGGGTGACTTTACTGTTGCATGCCTTTGGGGTACAGAGGACTTACTTATCTAACTACTCTGATAGAAGACATTTGTTAAGTGTCTTTTCACAAAATTTGGTGTAAGAAACACACAATCTTTTTTCTCATTTATTTTTTTCTTTGAAAATATGACTACTCTGTCTTTACACTATGATTTATGTTTGTTTTAACACGGGCATCAATCCAGGTGCTCTTACTCACATTCCCCTTTAACTCTCTAGCCACAAATATAAAGATAATATATTGGCTTAATTATTGAGATTAATGATTAGCACATTTTGGCATCACCAGTGGATAGAAGTAGAAGTATATAAGCAAAATCATTACCACTAAATCAAATAAATTAAATTCTAAGAGAATTTTCAGGTGAGGTAATAGTGATCATCTTAGAAAAGTGGCTACAATCAAGAAACATATTGAAAAATAAACAGATATATTAATTATCATCTCTACAAAGAAGAAAATGAACATTTCTATAAACACATTTGTGGAAAGTATTCCAGAATTAGTTAATAAAGTTTGATAGGTAGGCACTGAGGAAATTATTTGTTTTGCACTATTGGGAAAAAAGTGCTATTCACTGATTATATTGTAATAGGTAGATTTGGGGCAATAAATTCAATTTCAAAGATCAATATCAACCATGAGTGGAGCTTCTAGTTTCTTGTAGGGCAATATTTTTATTATTGGCACAAATAAGCACATAGTTTGAACACTCATCAAATTATTGAACTTTTCTGTTAAGGATGACTGCTTCTTTGAGATAATTAAAGTCTAACAGAAAGAACTGGATTTGGAGGTTGTCAAATCATACTCAAAAGAATCTGAGATCTTAACCTGTATCGAGTTGATTATTTATATATGCCAAATATCTAAAATGTAAATGAGCAGTAGTAGGTTTTGAAGATCTGGAATGTGCTACAATAAAGGGAAAAAATAGCGACAATGGTGTTCAGATTTTCATTAAAAAATAATTGCATAAGAGGTTAAAAAGGTGTTTTTTTAAATATAAAATTCTCTCTGACAATTGCTTCAGGAGCCAAAGTGAATTAGTGGAATAGGAAAGAAATAAATGATAATGGATAGAACACCTGAAGATGCAGCAAAGTGAAGATAATACTGGTTCTTCTCCATAAACAAAGACTGTGTTGTGGGCTCATGATGGTTCAGCCACTCAGAATGTGTGGAGCCCCATGAGAGGTTAGGTACTGCCAGACCAGAGCTACACAGGGTTGAGTCAACAAACTCACAAGAAGTTCACAATGCATTACATGGGAAAGACTTGTTAAACAAATATTGCAAGAAGGACTTTAATTGAAGTTTTGTTTTGTTTGGTTTTATAAACGGCCAGATGAGGGTGTACCAAACTCAGGCAGGAAGTCAATGTATGTTTCATAAATGTACATATCATTAGAATTTGAGTTGATGTACATGTAGGAAACACTAAGTTCTGTACATGTTCTGCCAAGTTTGCAAAGCCTTTGATATACTTCTATTCATTTAGGAATCTTGGAGAGAATGCTATCACAGGAAACACTTTTTGAATTATTTGTCATAAGAAGCATTCTTCATAGAGCTAGGCGAACCCAGGGATAAAGGAACACAGGGTTTAGGTAAACCCTGGGATAGAGGAGCTCAGAGGAAGGAGCACTCACATGGCCTCAGAACAATTGTAGCCATCTTTATGTAAAATAACTTTAAAAATATTTCTACAGTTAGGAGATGGAGAAAGAAAGTATGAAGGGGGGAGCGAAAAGGAAGAATTAAAGGAAGTAAGAGATGGAAGTGCAAAAAGATTTTGGGAAATGACAAGAAGTCCCAGGTAATTGGGTAAATCTGATACACAAGAAAGGGGAATGGAAGGTAATATGTTGGTCAAGAGGTCCAGAGCAGATTATGGCAACGCTGTTTGCTTTTTAAAAGAAGTATAATATTATCTTGTTGCAGAAGAAAACTTACTGAGGTTTCAAGCAGGGAAGTGATCAGATTTTCTCAAACAGTTTGCTCTGTCAGTAGTTGTGTGTAGAGTTTTCCTGAAGGCATTCAGTACAGAATCCCAGCTAATGGGACAAACTCAGGATTTTGCTTCAAATAGTCACCAGATGCTAACCCTTTGAACAACACAGTGGGCAATATAGATGAATTTTTACATAGTCTGTGTCAAATGTAGGAAAGCAGCAAGAGCAGAAAGCCCAGGGAGCCAGTGGGATGAGTTGTAATGAGAAAAGCTTCCCACAAGATGGGGCTTGAACTGGTCTTTAAGGAAAAGGCATTTTATTTCATTATATATTTTTTAAATATGTGGGATACTATTCAGGGTTAGGTATACAAATATTCATTATGCAAGCACCCTTGTTGATGAGGTGTGCCCCCTTTCCCCTGGCAGTTTACCACTACTGCCAGTCCTGTCCCTGCTCTCCCTTGGCAGTTTCCCACTACTGCCAATCCCTTTCTTATGGTATTATGATAGTTGTTTAAGGTCCATGTATAAGTGAGAACATGTGATACTTGGTTCTTTGTTTCTGTGATAGATCACTCAGCATTAGAGCCTCTAAGTTCATCCAAGTTGCTGCGAAGTTCACAATTTTATCCTTCTTAATGACTGCATAATATGCCAATTTTTTAATCCAGTCCTCTTTCAGTGGGCAGCCAGATTGGTTCCATGTGTTTACTATTGTGAATAATGCTACAATAAACATGCATGTGCAGTTATTTTTCCTAGAGTGATTTTAGTTCCTCTGTGTATATTCCCAGTAGGGGGATTGTGGGGTCATATGAGAGGTCGATTTTTAGATCTTTTAGTAATTGCCACACTTTTCCACAGAGGCTGTACTAGTTTACACTCCCACCAACAGTGTAGAAGTGTCCCCTTTTCTCCGCATCCTCTCTAGCATCTGTTGTTTTTTGAGTTATTGATGATGGTCATCCAGACTAGATTTAAGCAATATCTCAGTGTGATTTTAATTTGCATTTCTTTGATGACTAGAGAAGCTGAGCATTTTTTAATGTATCTGTTGGCTGCTTGTATGTCTTCTTTTGATAAGTGTCTATTCATATCTTTTGCCCACTTTGTATTGGGGCTGTTTGTTTTTTTTCTTTTCAGCATGTTTGAATTCCTTGTAGATCCTAGATGTTAGTTCTGTATCAGATACACAGTTGGCAAATATTTTTTTTCCAGTCTGTGGACTGTCTCCCTGCTCTCTCAATGGTTTATTTGGCTTTGCAGAAGCATTTCAGTTTGGTGAGGTACTGCTTGTCTATCATATCTCTTATGGCATGGGCACTTCGGGTTTTAATCAGGAATTTATTGCCAGTTCCAATTTCCATAAGCGTGTCTCCTGCATTTTCTAAGGTTCTCATAGTTTTACGTTTAGATCTTTAATCCATTTAGAGTTGATTTTTGTGTATGGTGATATGTAAGTGTCTTGTTTTAATCATAGGCATGTGGTCAGCTAGTTTTCCCAGCACCATTTACTGAGCAGGTTCTCCTCTCCCCAGTGGTTGATGGTGGAGACTTTGATAAATGTGCAAAAGTCAGTCACATTCCTATACACCAACAATAAACAAACAGAAACTCAAGTAAAAAGCACAATCCCATTCACGATAGTCAAAAAAAAAATACCTTGGCATCTTCTTCACTAGAGTAGTCAAACACCTTTACAACAAAAACTACAAAACACTGCTAAAATAAATGAAAGATGACACAAACAAATGAAAAAATATTCCATGCTCATGGATTGGAAGAATCAATATTGTTAAGATGTCCATACTACTGATTCAATTTACAGATTTATTGCAATACCCATTAAATTACCAGCAGCATTCTTCTCAGACCTGCAAATGACAATACAGGAATTTATACGGAAACAAACACAACCATGAATAGCCAAAACACTCCTCAGACAAAAAACAAAGAAGGAAGCATCACGCTCCCAGACTTTAAGCTTTATTATAAAGCGACAATAACCAAAACATCCTGGTATTGGTACAAGAACAGGCATATAGACCAATGGAACAGAACAGAGATTCTAGAAGCAAAATATCAATTTCTCAACCAACTCACCTTTGAGAAGCATTTTATTTCTATGGGCAGAGATGAAAACATCCTAATGAAAATGTTAACGTGAATAGGATCAGGATGAGACAATGCGTTTGGGAATATTGGCTCTCATCAACAAAGGGAATCACATTATAATTTAATTTATATTGCATATAACTTTTTATTTACAACATAAATAAAATCATGTCACTCTTCTGCATAAAACTTTCTAATGGATTTAGAATGAAATCTAGACACTATCAACTGCCATACCAAGTCCTCCATGTTTTTTCTCTATCTCTCTGTTTCTACCATACCATCTTACTTTATTTTTCTACCTACCTCAAGGCCTGTACACTAGCTGTTCCTTCAGTACTATCTTATGTATCTGCACATGGTTGGTTCATTCTCATGATAAATAATTTAATTAAAATACATTTTCTAAGACACTTTACCTAGTCACCTTATTTTATATCCTTCCTATTTTTATTCATGTTAGCCTATTTTGTTTCCTCTATTGCATTTATTAATGTCTAACGAATTTATTTATTCACATTTTCTCATCAGTCTCTTCACTAGAAAATAAGTTATGTAATAGCAGACCTTGCTTTTTATTGCATAGCCAGCCCAATGCTTAGCATAATTATAAGAACTCAATAAATATTTCTTGAAATAATACTTAAAATGAATTTAAATGGTGTGTTTTCTTAACTTTTAATTTTCTTAACTGATTAAAAAGAGAAAATATAAGCAAAACACAAATGACACACAAGCCATGAAGTTTAGTTCTAGATTAATTTTCAGTCAATCATCAATATTCTTTCTTGAAATTTCCCATGTAGGCAGTAGCATATTAAAAAACAATCATATTACTTAATCTAATGAGGACATCTCAGAGTTGTAGCTTCCAATTCACTTAGGAGTACTTGAGTGTTAATGTGTTGGGTTTCCAACAGGATTGGGTACAGATGAAGGAAGTCAAGTCAACTACTTATACAATGAAACTGCCTCTCTGAATTTCACATTCACTTTTCTCAATAGGATTTCAAATTCTTTATTTTTTGGATGAGTTCTTGAAGCAAAAGATTGTACTGTATTGAAAGTATATTGAATATTGACTCTTTTCATTGATGAAACTTGCAAGCACTCACATGTTATGAGAAATAGAGGGAAGGGAATTAATGTTCATTGACTAGTATATAGCTTATGGGCTTGACAGGTGATTTCACATGAGTTATCTCATTTTATCTTTTGAATTTCACAATAAGCTGAATGTTCAGATTTTTGGTTTGGGAAAAATTGATCTTGTATTCATTTTAGTATCTTGAGGGGATACTAGATTTGGGGAGTTACTTAGTATATATTCAAGAGAGCCATTCATATTTGGACTGCACATTAGTGAGACTGCCATTAGTGAGAAAGACAGACATAGAGATGCAGAGCAGAGAAAATCAGTCTTTATAAAGCTCAGTAAGGTAATTTTTTTTCATTGTATATATGAAAAAAGGCCAAAGGAAGTAAAAGCAATATGCTCTACTGATAAATAGCAAAGATCAGTTATAATCTGCACCAAAATGACTCCAATGGAGAGCTTTCAATTGTCCTTCTCCAGAAGCACAATAGATGGTATGTTTTCTCCAAATATGGTAATATTCTCTTGCTTTACTCTGTGTTAGGCTCCATACATACTGGGCCAAGGACATACATACATTCAGCTAGGGCCTCAGCTTTAGAAGGTACATTGTGGATAGGTTTGCCAGATTTTATAAATAAAAATGCAGGACACCCACTTAAATTTGAATTTCAGATTCAGAACAAATAATTATTTAGGAAGATATGTTTCATTGCATGGGGTATATCTATATATAATCTTACTTATTGTTTGCATGAAGTTCAGATTAACTCACTTTTGAATATTTCATCTGGCAACTCCAGTTTTAGAACCGTTAGCACAGTAAGAGATGACCCCCATGACCTACTTCTATCTCACATTCAAGTCCCCAGAAAGGCTGAATTAGAATTAATATGAGGAGTGTAGAAAGATAAGCAGAATTAATAGTGAAATCAGCAGAAGAGGTTGGTTGAGAGTGTGTTGTGTGTCCCAGATGGGCATTACTGCTTGTTACATGATGAGAATTAGGCACAAATAATACTAAACTGTTCCCAAATTATCTCTGCAGCTATGGTTGTTTAACAAGGCAAATACAGTCCATAAGCTCATTGGTTCTGAGTAGCATGCATCCTGCTGTCAGAGCAATTGATAAAGTATTTTAAAGCCAATTCTTATTGTGAGTGAAATAGATTAACACCTCAGATATGGATGCTTCAGAAAACAAATGGCAGCATGCTAACTTAGTTAATCAGCCTTTGAGGAAGAAAGTAGCATTTAACTTACCAGAAGATGTAGTTCAAGGCTATATTAATGAAGAAATAACAGCTGTGTCTTTATCTGTTCACTATCCATTTATTTTCCCATTACATTCAGGCTGCTAACTTCAGTCACAAGCATGCTTTTTATGAGAATATGAGGCCTTTTGTTCCTACCAGAAAATAAATGAGGTGTATATTTTCTATAGTTGTTCTATAGAATCATAGTAGTGGTTCAATGATTCTACTTTTCTGTTGTTGGGATAAAAAGTATGCTGTATAATTCAAACAGTATAATAAAATATACATGCATACATACACACATATACACACACACAATCTTGAGTTTATCTCCTATATGCTGTGAGACATGGACTATCTACCATTCTGACTAGCTACTTAGACCAATATCTACCTTTCAAGGTTAACTAGCATAAAGATTGATGATATGAAACACCATATATACATTTCTTGGCATATGTTAGGCACTCAAAATATTTCCTAATGTGATACATTGTGTCTACTTGATTTGCTTACTGATTGTGTGTGTATGCCCATAAACCCTCAAGGACAGTGAATCAACCATGTGCTCTGGGAGTCCTTTTCAGCACTTTTCCATGGCCTGCCCCTCAGTAGTCCCTTAGTTGCCTTCTGGGGCATTAGCCGAGTTGATACAGTTGAGAGAGCAGCAGCTGTTTCAGATGTGAATGTCCATCCCTCTCCTAGGCCCAAATAGAATCTGCCAACCTTCTGCATAGACAGAATAGGTGTTTGTTGATATGGTATTGTTTCCAGGGTCATGGATGCCTTGCTGTCTTAGGAAATCTTACCTTAGTCCCTGGTCATTTTGCCACATTCCACAATGAGAGCTTTTTCAAGTCTGAAGCAGTGTAAAATACCACAGAATTTTAGGTTGATCATGACCCACCATCTGGCTAACCTCATTTCCTGTAATCTTGCCATTTTCAACCCTTCAGAATCATGTTTTCGTAATATGTCATGATCTTTCATGCCTGTCTTTTCTGCATTGTTATGTGCTGTGACATTAAGACCAGCTTCCCTTTCCTATTACATTCTCATGCATGTATCTGCACTCTCAGTATGTCAGATGGTGAGTCTTCTATTGTAGTTTTGCTAAAATTATGGTGTCGCTGTGATTTATGTCTCTCTTTCTTACCCAATATTATGAAAGACACGCTGGGCATTATTATCTCATTAAAGCATCAGCTCAAATTTCAAATCATATCATCTAGCTCAAATCCAGATGCAAGACTCTTCATATATAGCTCCTTAAGCCTAGCAACTTGAGTAGAGTTCTTCTTGAGCAATAGATCTGTGAACTAAAAGACACCTATGTGTCTCCCATATACCTAAAATGCAATGGTGGGCAAGCAAAATAGCTACTATAAATATTTCTGTTTAAAAAAGGGATGATAGAGGGGAATGGGTAACAATACTAACAATGTACAACCCTAGGGAATGCTCAGGCTTAAATATCTGACAATCTTTTGCCTATAACTTTTCTAAAGGGTTTTTTTTTAATCTTGTAGAGAATATGTGGCTATGGGTACATTTTACTACTAAGAGTATAGTGAGTTTTTCAATACAATTTGGCAATAGAACATAAAAGCATGGTGCTGTTGTAGCTGAACCGTGAGCATTGAAGAAAGTAGCCTTGGACAGGCTAGAATTTTCTCTGAATACCACAGTCTGCCTCTTTGGACTAAAGTGACTCTATAGTGCAGGGAAAGAGTGCTTTATTACACCCAATGTCATAGGAGGCTAACATTGCTGTCAAGTTACTGTTGTAACAGTAATAGGATATGAATATTATTATTTATTAAATATAATAAATGCATTCAATTTTTGCTAGTTTAGAAAACTACTTGAGGGTAACCCCCTCAGGTCCCCTCCCACTGTGGGAGCTTTCTGTCCTCTCAATAAATCCTGCTTTCTAAAAAAAAAGAAAAGAAAAGAAAAGAAAACTACTTGAGTTTGTATAACTTCTGATTATGTAAAAGTGAGACTGAAGCGGCTAACAGTAAATATAAATTTGTGTCATATGTCAATACTCATCTTGAAAAATAAAAAATATATCGCAAGTCAATTGCAATATATCATTGTGGCTTTCAGACTTTCAAGGAATTATAGGGAATCTTTTGGGGAAATTTTACTGGGTGTTACTTGGAAATTTTGAAAGTGGTTAACATCTGGTTCGGTTTGAGATTCTGTCACATACAGATGCTAACACATATGTATAGACATCTATTATTGAGAATACAATAAATATCCTTCAGTATTTTTCTATCAGAGATTTTTTTATGAACTAAAGGTGATTTCATTTCCTTGGTTTCACCATTGTTTCATGGAAGAGTGGATTTTTAAAATTTCATTATCCGTCTTCTTTTCATATGCCCTCAATTTCCCTTACTCATTTATTTCTTTAAAAATGCATATTCTTTCTTTCTTGAAGCTCAACTCTTACCAGCAATGCCTTTTATATACGTGTGTTTGAAAGTCCTTTTATAGAAAGGAGGATGTATTTTTGGCAATTCTGAGCCTTTCTTTTTAAAGTTCAGGTTGGATCGATATTCTTTGAAGCTTTTTGACTAAATGAAAACTTTTAAAGATGCATTATTTTACCTATCCAACTGACTTACTAAATTAATGGAATGATGGGACCAACACACTCCAGGGCTTTGAGGTTTAGTATTGTCAGTGCCTTCAATTTGTTTAGAATACATGCATAAATAGTTATAAGATCATGGCATGTTATGGCTGACAGAGACCTTTGAGATCTTTCAATATGGAATCCAGATTCCTATATTTACTGTGAACTGAGGCCTAGAGATGCCAAAAGACTTGCCTATATTTCTCAAGTGAGACAGACCTGGAATTCAACAGCAAGCACTTTTTGGCTATCTGCTACTAGGTACAGTCTTATAATTTCACCTTTACTGCTTTTGCCTTTAAATGACAATAGTTTAGATCCTCTAATCTTATAGTCTAGTATATTTACACTTAGATAAAAAGATAGTTGTATTCCGTCTTCAATGAGGATTCTGTACAATTAGCTTTGAAGCTTGATTTCATCCTCGTAGAATCATTCTAATGAGCAAAGATGTGTTTTCACAAAAGCAGCTCTTACCCTTCAGACATGTCTTGGAAAAAGTCTCATGCAGTCATTTCCTGGATGTATCTGAAAATTCTGTGGAGCAAGAATGGGCATGTTCCACTCATCCATGCTGTTACTGCTATTGTCATAGAGTTTGAAAGCTCGTATTACCATGCAGCATGTGTCTATGTAGCCCCCATGCCCAGCTCAAAGATTAGGATGCAGCAGGTCATTGTTAAATGTGGCTGGACTAAACTTCTGTAAGTAACTTTTAACGATTTCACATACCCAAGTATAAGCTCCCATTACACTGAAAGTATTATTCTACTCTCACCTAGATGCTATTTAAAATTCCTTCATATTGAAAAATAAAACTAAACTAAACAAAAAATATGGTTGAAAGAGTTTATGGCAAATAGAGAGAACTTGGCTCTGAATTATGTTTTCCAATTCCTGCTGTATAGAGCAAATTGTTAGAATCAGCATTGAGCTTCTGCTAAAGGCTTTGTTTTATAATTTGCTCTAAGGTAATTAGAAAAATGTGCATGAAAGCATGACACGTATAAATCACAGGTATATTCATCTGAATATATTTGTGTAGTTTATATTTATAGCTCATTTTGAAAAGCCACATTTACTGTATTGAAACAGACAATTAAAGAAAGGTAAAGGGACTAAAATTTTTCCAGTAACTGCTAGGCATGATGCCAGGCATTGCACAAACTCTATCTCAGTTAATCTTCTCTAATGTAAATATTGCCACCATTTCACAAGTGAAGAAACTGGACTATGTAAAAAACTGAGCTGGGGTTGGGAAAATTAATAAATATATTTTTCTTTGTTGCACATATGCAGTTCTAATCAAAGTAATTACAGATTATATCAAAATAATTTGTGGTAGAGGTCAGCAGTTGAACCCTGCACCCCTGTCTGGCACTTTAGTTATTTTTATAAAGACAATTTGCATTGTTGAGTATTTTGAATAAGACACATATTGCATTTATTTAAACTACAATTTAATTTGTAATGATGAATTTACAGATTTTTAAAAAATGAGACCACATAATGGTATCCTTATATATCAAACAAAGGCCACTTATGAACACTTCCTTTTGATGCTTTTATTTTCCTTGGCTAAATAAAGCCAGATGTCTAGAAATTGTGGAAAAGCATAGACTGGTTAAATAAAATTGAACATGGAGACAAAGGCAATTCTGTACTGTAACACAGCACTTTTTAAATTTTGTTTCCCAGTGATATTAAGAAGTATTATACACACATACAAACACTGACTCACATATGATACAAACATTAAAAATAAATAAATGGTTACATATATACGTTAACAGAATTCTGTGATCAAATATGTTGAGGAAATCCTGGGTTAAAGAAAATTAAACATTTATTTCTAAATTATATAAATTCTCATATCAATTAATATGAGAATGTGCTTTGTGAAATTCCAAGAGGGAAATGGAATTAGCAATAGTCCCCAAGCCTTTTTTATTACAAAAATCTCTGAAAAGAAACCATGTTAACTCTTGGAGTATAAGTTGTCAGCATGACACATCTTGGGGAATGTTTATTCATTTACTTATCTAACAAAAATGTATGAGCATTTACTATGCACTCATCACTGTATAGGTGTTGGGAATGGAGAATGATGAAAATTGACAAAGAATTCTGCTCTTGTGGTGCTAACATTCTACTAGGGGAGACAAAATATAAATAAGACAAATAAGTGAAACATGTATGACCCACTCTGATGAGTCCTAAAGAGAAAAAAAAAGCAGAAAAAGAGCCTAGACAGTGTCAGGACAGGCAGCTGAATTTTTAAATAGGGAGCCAGGGAAGGCCTTGTTGAGAAAGTTGCACTTGAGTAAAAGATCCAAGTTAATGAGCAAGTTCTGTGGATATCTGAGGGAGGAGCTTTCTAGACAGAGAGAAGCCCACATTTAAGAACAAAGTGGCCACTGTAGCTGAAACAGAATGAGCAAGGGGAAGAGTTATAGGCTATGAGTTCAGAGAAGTTACAGAGACACAAATTAGGTGCGTTATAGTAAGGAATTTGTGAATGAAATGGGAGACTTTGGAAGGTCTTGAACGCTAGAATGACAAAAATCTGTCTTATGGCTGATTTTTTTTTTAGAAAAGCCACGAGTGGTCAGAAAGGAGAGTAAAAAGATCAGGTAGGAGGCTATTGCAACCCACAGGAGACATTGATGGTGACCTGAACAGAGATTTCAGCACTGGAGTAGGTGAACTACAGTCAGATTTTGGATCTGTATTGCAGGGGAGTATGCCAGGTTTGTTGAACTATCAAATATTGGGTTTAAGAGAGAGGAATCAAAGATGACTCTAGGATTTTGGACTCTAACTGAAAGAATGGTTGCCTTTTATAAGAATGGGTGAGACCTTGGGAGAGGGAGGTTTGGGAAAGAAAGGTTAAATGCTAGGAGCTCATTTTTAGATGCAGTAGTATTAAATTGCTTTGTAGGCAGTCAAGTGCAGAGGTTGATTTGACAGATGGAATACTAAAGAAGGCAGTAAATGTCACTCAGTGGCAAGTTGTTTACATAGATAAAACATGGGAATTCCAAAGTTAGAATGGTGTAGATTAAGGGTCTAGTACTTAATTTACAAAATACTCAACATGAACTAAATGTCTATAAGCTAAGTTAGTGCTGCCATGCTTCTGAAAGAAAGAAACAAATTAAAAAATGGCTCAACATTTCCTCTGGAGAAATCTAAATAAGAACATTTCTTAGGAATCCTGCTGATAAACTGCACTCTACCCTCACTGTCTTCAATTTAATATAGTCTTAGAGGGGTTGTTGCTGATCTATAGATCTTCTGTTTTGACAAAGATAGTGCGTGACATCACTCTGCCAGGTTGAAGGACTTCTATTCTGAAACTGGTGACAGTTAGCCAAGAAAGCCAATAATCTAAGTGAATTTAATAGACTCTATTCTCATGCTACTTGGGTTGCTATGGGAACTTTATTAGAAAATAAAGGGACTATAAATGACCTGCCTTCTAGGCAATTTTTTTTTCTTTTTTTTTCTAAACATCAGTGACTTCATGTGTAGGAAAAAAAATAAGCTGTTTTGCTAAAAGCATGAACATATAGAGAAAAAAGAGTATAAAACATAAATTTGTTGCTTAAACATTTATTATAAAGCAGAAATTCATATAACCAACCGCATCAAGGAAATGATCAGTGCCAGCTACTTAGAAAACCATCATTTGCCTCATCCTAATCACAGTACTTTCATCATCTCAAAATCAAAACAAAAATCAGGCAATATCTTATTAAGGTATTTTTTTTGCTTGTATTTAGCATTTTATCACCTGAACACAATAGCTAAATTTAGACTGATGCGTTGTGTATACATTTATGAATATACATTCATCATATGAATATATCAAAATGTATCTATTCATTGTGTTCTTCATGGGCCCTTGAATTGTTTCTAGTTTTAGGATATTAGAAATCTGCCTTCAACATTTCAGTAGCCATCTCTTTATAAATGTGCTTATTTTTATTTAGTATTCTTGGATCATAGAATAAGCTTAACTTTGAATTTAATAGATAATGCAAATCTATTTTGTATTGTGAATTTATTGTTTTGTCATTTGCTTTCCTGGAATGGTAGAACCAATTTATTCTACAGCCTGAATTGTGTCACTCCATTCCCTTTTCTGCACCTGAAATCATTCCTAGTTTCAATGTTTTAAAATTCTATTCTGTGTGTAACGGCACTTGTTTGTCTTCCTCAAATGAGAGTTTGAGTATATTTTCATGTTTATTTGACATTTGGATAACCTTTTTGTGCAGTTTCTGTTAGGTCCTCTGCCCATTTTTAACAGATTGTAGTTTATTATTAATTTATTTGAGCAATTATTTATATAACATATGCTCTATAGCTTTACAATAAGTTTGTATTTCTGGTAGATCAAGCAAACCAACTTTGTACTTTTCTCCACAAAAGTATCTCAGTTATTCTGTGTATTTAGATATACATTTTAGAAATTTGTAATTTTTAAAAAGGAAGAAAAAATACACTAATTTCAATGAGATTAGAGTAAATCTACAGATGAGTTTGGAAATAATTAATAAATCTTTAAATATTAAATAGTCTAATTCATGTTTATTGTATCACCTTCCATCTTAATTCCTTTCAATAATATTTTATTTCTCTCAAATATTTTAATTTCTCTCAATAATAAACTTCTCTGGACATCCCATATATCCTTGCTAGATTTATCCTTTGACATTTAGTTTTTTGATGCTATCAGAAATGATACCAAACTTTCAAACTTCAAATTCTACTATAATGCTACAATAATCAAAACAGCCTTATAGTGGTATAAAAACAGGCACGAAGACCAATGGAACAGGATAGAGATTCTTGAAGCAAAACCTCGATTTCTCGACCAACTCATCTTCAACATAGCCTCCACAACAACCACTGAGGAGAACCTATTCAGTAAATGGTGCTGAGAAAACTGACTGGCCAAATGCAGGAGATTGAAGCAGAACCGCTACCTACCACCATACACAAAAATCAAATCTAAATGTATCAAAGACCTAAATAAAAACCTCAAACCAGAAGAATCCTAGAAGAAAATGCAGGAGACACCCTTATGGAAAATGGAATAGGCAACCAATCCTGATCAACCCTCCAAAAGTGAATGCTATAAAAGATAAGATAGACAAGTGGGACTTCATCAAACTGAAAAACTTCTGCAAAGCAAAGAAACCATCAAGGGAGCAGGAAGGCAGCCCACAGGATGGGGGAAAGAAAATATTTGTCAACTGTAAATCTGACAAAGCCCTAACAACCAGGATCTATAAGGAACTCTAACCTGTTGAAAGGAAAAAACAAACATCTCTATTAAAAAGTGGCAAAATATATAAATAGACACTTTTGGAAAGAAGACATATGAGCAGCCAACAGATACAGGAAAAAAATGCTCAGCCTCACTAATTATCAAAGAAAAGCAAATTAAAACCACACTGAGATACCACCTAACTCCAGTCAGGATGGCCATCATCAATACGTCAAAAAACAACAGATGCTGGAGAAGATGTGGAGAAAAGGGAAGGCTTCTACTACAACCTCTGTGGAAAACAATGTGATGATTCCTAAAAAATCTAAAAATTGGCCTTCCACATGACCTATCAATCCCCTTTCTGGAAAATACCAAGAGGAACTCAAATCACTCTATGAAAAAGATACTTGCACATGCGTGTTTATTGCAGCATTATTCACAGTAGCAAAAACATGGAACCAACGGTACTGCCGTTGAAAGTGGACTGGATAAAGAAAATGTACATATACATGATGGAATATTATGCAGCCATAAAGAAAAAAATTATGGACTTTGCAGCAACTTGGATGGATTTAGAGTCTATAATACTCAGTGATCTATCACTGAAACAAAGATCTGAGTACTACATATACTCACTCATAAGTGAACCCAGAACATTATCATAATTCTATAAGAAAGGGATTGGCGGTAGTGGTAAGGGAGGGAGACACAACATCAGTAAGGGTACCTAAACTTTACCTGCACAATGGCCACTTATGTACCTACCCTGAATTGTCCCCCATATCTCTAAAATAAAAATAATAATTAAATTTTGTTAAAAAAATCTATTTTGTTCTTGGCTTGTTGCTACAGAAAATTCAATTGGTTTTTATATTTCAGTTTATATATAACAACTTTGCTTTACTTCTTTTATGCCTATTTATTACTTTATAATAAATTATCTGTAGATATTTTTGAATATCTATAAAATCATACCATCTGAATATCTTAAGATTTTTTTCTCTCTTTTTTTACTTTATCGTTTGTTTTATTTATTTATTTTTTTAATGTGGGGTACAATTCAGGGTTAGGTATACAAACACTGATTATGCAGGTACCCTTGTTGATGAGGTATGCCCCTCCCTCCCCTAGAAGTTTCCTTGAACTGACAATCCCACCTCCCCCGACAGTTTACCATTATTGCCAAACACTTTATTATAGTATTATAATTGTTCAAGATCCGCTTATGAGTGAGAACATATGGAACTCTGTTCTTTGTTTCTGTGATAGATCACTGAGTATGATCAACTCCGAATCCATCCAAGTTGCTGTGAGGTCCATATATTTGTCATTCTTTATGGCTGCATAATATTCCATTGTGTATATGTACCACATTTTCTTTATCCCGTCCAGCTTCAGTGGGCAACATGATTGGTTCCATGTTTTTGCTATTGTGAATACAGCTACAACAAACATATGTGTGCAGGTATTTTTTTTGTAGAATGATTTGAGTTCATCCGGGTATATTCCCAACAGGGGAGTTGCTGGGTCATATGAAAGGTCAATTTCTAGTCCTTTCAGAAATCGCCACATTGTCTTCCAAAGAGGTTGCACTAGTTTGCATTCCTACCAGCAGTGTAGAAGTATTCCTTTTTCCCCACATCCTCGCCAACATCTGTTGTTGTTTGTTTTATTAATGATGACCATTCTTCCTGGGGTTAGATGGCATCTCAATGTGGTTTTGATTTGCATTTCTCTGATGATGAATGAGGCTGAGCACTTTTTAATGTGTCTGTTGGCTGCCTATATATCTTCTTCTGAGAAATGTCTATTCATGTCTTTTGCCCACTTTTTAAAGGGGCTGTTTGTTTTTTTCATTTTGGCACGTTTGAGTTCCTTGTAGATCCTAGATATTAGGCCTTTGTCAGATACACGGTTGGCAAATATTTTTTCCCATTCTGTGGACTGGCTCCCTGCTCTCTTGATGGTTTCTTTTGCTTTGCAGAAGCTCATTAGTTTGATGGGGTCCCACTTGTCTATCTTATTTCTTAAGGTATTGGCCTTTAAGGTTCTGAATAGGAATTAGTTGCCAGTTCCAATTTCCATAAGAATGTCTCCTGCATTTTCTAAGATTCTTATTGTTAGAGGTTTTACGTTTAGGTCTTTAATCTACTTAGAGTTAATTTTTGTGTATGGTGATAGGTAGGGGTCCTGTTTCAATCTTCCGCATGTAGTCAGCCAGTTTTCCCAGCACCATTTACTGTATAGGTTCTCCCCCACCCCCGTGGTTGTTGTTGGAGGCTTTGTTAAAAATGAGGTGGTTGAGGATTGAGGCTTTGCTTCTGGAATCTCTATCCTGTTCCATTAGTCTATGTGCCTGTTTTTGTACCAATACCAGGCTCTTTTGATTACTGTAGCCTTATAGTAAAGTTTGAAGTCTGGAAATGTGATAACTCCTGCTTTATTCCTTTTGTGAAGGATTGTTTTGGCTATTTGTGGTCATTTATGTTTCCATATGAATTTCCATACTGTCATTTCCAGGTCTGAGAAGAATGATGTTGGTAACTTAATGGGTATTGTGTTGAATCTGTAGATTGCCTTTGGTAGGGTGCACATTTTAACAATGTTGATTCTTCCTATCCACGAGCATGGAATATTTTTCCATTTATTTGTGCTTATTGGATTTCTTTGAGCAGTGTTTTGTAGTTCTCATCATACAGGTCTTTCAATTTTCTGGTTAGGAAGATTCCCTGGTACTTCATTATTTTTTTGGTGGCTATTGTGAATGGGATTTTGCTTTTTTTAAAAAAAAAAATTTTTTTTTTTTTAGTTGAAGTTTCACTCTGTTGTCCAGACTGGAGTGCAGTGGCCGCTCCCGGCCACCGCAGCCTCGACCTGCTGGGCTCCGACAATACTTCCGCTCAGCCTTCCAAGTAGCTGAAACTACAGGTGCATGCTACCACGCCTGGCTAATTTTTTAATTTATTGTAGAGATGAGGTCTCGCCAAGTTGCCCAGGTGGGTCTCGAACCCATGGGCTCAGGCAGTCCACTCACTTCAGCCTCCCAAAGCGTGGGATTACAGGCTGAGCCACCAAGCCCGGCTGGGATATTGCTTTTAATTTGGGTCTCTGCCGGCTTGTTGTTGGTGTATAGGAATGCAACTGTCTTTTGCACATTTATTTTGTACCCTGAGACTTTGCCAAAGTTCTTTATCAGTGCAAGTTGGTTTTTGACAGATTCTCTTGGATTTTCAAGATATAGAATCATATCATCCCCAAAGAGGGATAACTTGACTTCCTCTTTTCCTATTTGGATACCCCTGATTTTCTTCTCTTGTCTAATTGCCCGAGTTAAGACTTCCAACACAATATTTAACAAGAGGGGTGTCATATTCCAGTTTTCAGGGGAAATGTTTCCAGTTTCTGTCCAAATAGCAATATGTTAGCTGTGGATCTATCGTAGAATGGCACTTACTATTTTGAGGTATGTTTCTTCTAAACTTAGGTGTTTGAGGGTTTTCATCAAGAAGGGATGCTGGATTTTATCAAAAGCTTTTTCTGCATCTAATGAGATAGTCATGTGGTTCTTATTTTTACATCTGTTGGTGTATTTAATGACATTTATGGTCTTGCAAATGTTGACACAGCCCTGCATCCAGGGGATGAAGCCTACTTCGTCATGGTGGATGATTTTTGAGATGTGTTTTTGGATCAGATTTGCTAGGATCTTGTTGAGGATTTTTGCATCTATGTTCATAAGAGATATTGGCCTATAGTCTCTTTTTTTTGTTGGATCTTTACCCGGTTTGGGTATCAGTGTGATGCTAGCTTCATAAAATGATTTGAGGAGAATTCCGTCTTTCCCAATTGCCTGGAATACTTTCAGTAGGATTGGTATCAGCTCCTCCTTGCACGTTTGTAGAATTCTGCTGGAAAGCCATCCAGTCCAGGGCTTATTTTGGTAGGTAGTTTTCGTATGACAGAGTCAATTCCTGGGTTGTTATTGGTCTATTTAGTGTCTCAAAGTCTTCTTGTTTCAATGTGAGGAGGTTGTGTGATGTCAGAAAGTTCTCCATATCATTTAAGTTATCAAGTTTATTTCCATATAGGTAAACATAGTAATCTCCGATAATCTTTTGTATTTCTCTGGAGTCAGTTGTGATTTGATCTTTTGTATTTCTGATTGTGTTTATTTGGGCTTTTTCTCTTTTTTGCTTGGTCGTGCTAGCTAAGGGTCCAACAATCTTATTAATTCTTTCAAAGAATCAGCTTTTTGCTTTGTTAATGTTTTCTATATTTTTATCTTCTGTGTCCCGAATGTGGGCTCTTATTTTTGTGATTTGGATTCTTCTGATAAAGTTGGGGTTTTGGTGGTCTTCTTTCTCCAGCTCCCTTAGCTATTTGTTAGGCTCTCAACTTCTGATCTTTCTGTTTTCTTGATGTGTGCTCGTAGAGATATAAATTCCCCTCTGAGAACTGCTTTCAGGGCATCCCAGAGGTTTTTAGTAAGATGTTTCTTCATTTTCATTTGTTTCCAGAAATCTTTCAATTTCTGCTTTGTTTTCAGTGTTGACCCGGTAGTTGTTCAGTATCATGCTGTTTTGTGTCCATGTCTTTGTGGGCTTTGGGGAAATGTTGTTGGTGTTGATATTTATTCCACTGTGGTCTGAGAATGTGCATGGCAAGATTTCAACCTTATGGAATTTTTTAATGCTTGTATTATGACCAAGGATGTGATTGATCTTGAAGTATGTTCCATGTGGTATTGAGTAGAATGTGTATTCTGTGGGTTTGGGGTGGAATAATCTGTATCTATTAAGTCCATTTGGTCGAGTATCAAGTCTAGGTTCTGGATCTCTTTGCTGTTTTTTTGCCTCAATGATCTATCTATGGCTGTCAGTGCAGTATTCAAGTCACCTGCTATAATAGTGTTAGAGTCAATATCTTTATTTAGTTTATTTAGTAGTTGCTTTATAAATGCTGGCTGTCTTCTGTTGGGTGCATATATGTTTACGATGGATATTTCTTTTTGATGGATTCAACCTTTTGTTATTATGTAGTGTCCTTTTGCATCTTGTTAAATTTTTGATAGCTTAAAGGTTGCTTTGTCTGACATTGAGATTGCAACTCCTGCCTTCTTTTGGGATCCATTTGCCTGGAAACTCGTTTTCCAACCTTTAGCTTGGAGTCTGTATGGGTCCCTTGAAGTGAGATGAGTCTCCTGAATGCAGCAAATAATTGGGTCATGGTTTCATATCCGGTCTTCCATTCTGTGTCTTTTCAGTGGTGCATTTAGTCCATTCACATTCAGGCTGGTTATTGAAATATGATTGTTTATCCCTGTCATGAGGTTCTTATAAAGTTTTTCCTTAGTTTGCTTGTTTTCTTTTGGCTTTGGGGTTAATGTATGTGTGTATTTTCAAGTTTCTTTTTGTGCTGTATTCTCCACTGAGTCTGTGCTCTGCTCTTCTCTTGGGAAATATGTGGTCAATTTTTTTTTCTTCTTTCTTCTATGCTTAATACCTTTTTAAGTCTCTCCTGTGGAACTGGTCTGGAACCTGCATAATCTTTTAGGGACTGGATGTCTGGGAAGGATTTTAATTCTCCATCACTGATGAAGCTGAACTTGGCTGGATAGGAAATTCTTGGTTTAAATTCTTTATCTTTGAGGACTTTGAATATAGGACTCTAGTCCTTTCTTGCTTGTAGTGTTTTTGCTGATAGGTCTGCTGCTATTCTGATTGCTTTTTCCCGGTAGGTAGTCTGACCTTTCTCTCTTGCTGCATTTAGGATTTTTTCTTTTGTGCCTACTTTGGGTAGGCAAATTACTATGTGTCTAGGGGTTTGTCTTCTCATTTGATGTCTTGTGGGAGTTCTCTATATCTCTTGTGCTTGTCTGGTCACATCTTTGGTGAGATGGGGAAAGTTTTCTTGGATTATTTCCTGGAATACCTGCCCCACGTTGTTCTCCATTTTCCTTTCTTCTTCTGGGATACCAATCAGACATATGTTTGGCCTCTTGATATAATCGCACATCTCTTGTAGGCTTTGTTCTTTCTTTCTGAGTCTTCTTTCTATGTTTTTTTTTTTTTTTTACAGATTGGGTTAATTCCTTGTTCTGGTCTTCAAGTTCTGAGATTCTTTTTTCAGCTAGATTAATTCTGCTTTCCATGCTTGTCATCTTGTTATATATTTCCTGGATGAAATTTTTTATTGCCAGAATCTCTGTTACAAGTTCTTTTAGTTTTGCATCTTGTCTTTCTTGAGTCCTATTCAATCTTTCCATCCATTCCCTAATCCCTGTCATATTCTGGGGACAGTCTTTGGTGACTTCCATTGTTTGGGCAC
>CAUYQG010104957.1:0-19609 GCA_963574415.1 Tarsius wallacei | reverse complement strand
TTTATGTTTTATATTTAGGTCTATAACAGATTTTGAGTTAATTTTTATATATGGTATAAGGTAGAGGTTCAGCTTCTTTCTTTTGCATGTGGATATCTAGTTTTCCTAACACTTTGTTGAAGAGACTGTTCTTTCCCCAGTTGTAAGGTCTTGGCATTTTTGTTGAAGATCATATACCTGAGGAATTACTTCTGGGCTCGCTATTCTGTTCCATTTATTTATATATCTGTATTTATGCCAATACCATGCTGTTTTGCTTACTGTAGATTCATAATATGCTTTAAAATCAGGACAGATGAGGTTTCCAACTTTGTTCTTTTTCAAGATTGTTTTGGCTACTTGGGGTCCCTTGAGATTCCATATGAATGTTAGGAAAACACCATTGGGATTGCATTGAATCTGTAGATTGCTTTGTAGTATGGGAATCAGTGGCATGATCATTGTTCACTGCAGCATTAAACTCCTGGGCTCAAGTCATTTTCCTGCCTCAGCCTTCTGAATAGGGACTACAGGCACATGCCACCAGGCCTAGCTAATTTTTTGATTTTCTTGTAGAGGCAACTATGTTGCCCAGGCTGGTCTCAAACTCCTGGACTCAAGTATTCCTCCTGCCTTTACCTCCCGCAGTGCTGGGATTATAGATGTGAGCCACCATGCTGAGCCAACAATATTAAATTTCCAATCCATGAACATGGGATGTCTTCCCATTTACTTGTATAATCTTTAAATTCTTTTCAGCAAGGGTGTATAGTTTTTAGTAAGTCTTTAGTATGTAAGTCTTTCACAGGCTTTGTTTAGTTTATTTCTAAGTATTTTATTCTTTTGATGCTATTGTTTTTTCTGCTATATTTTTATTTATTTAATTAATTTATTTTAAAGATATGGGATACAATTCAGGGTTAAGTATACAAATGTTCATTATGCAGGTACCCTTGTTGATGAGTTGTGCCCCTCCCTTCCCTGGCAGTTTCCCTCAATTGCCAATCCCACCCCCTCCCCTGGCAGTTTCCCACTACTGCCAATCCCTTTTTTTTTTGAGTTGGGGTATCACGCGGTCCCCCAGACGGGAGTGCCGTGGCTGCTCCCGGCCACTGCAGCCTTGACCCACTGGGCTCCGGCGATCCTTCTGCCTCAGCCTTCCAAGTAGCCGGAATCACAGGCACGCGTTACCATGCCCGGCTGATTTTTTGATTTATGGTAGAGATGAGGTCTCGCCAAGTTGCCCAGGCAGGTCTCGAACCTGCGGGCTCAGGCAATCCACTCACCTCAGCCTCCCAAAGGTGCGGGATTACAGGCTGAGCCACCAAGCCCCGCCCTTTCTTATAATATGATAATTGTTCAAGGTCTGCTTATGGGTGAGAACATATAGTACTCTGTTCTTTGTTTCTGTGCTAGATCACTGAGTGTGATAGGCTCTAAATCCATCCAATGATGCTGTTGTTAATGGGATTATTATCTTAACTTTCTTTTCAGATTGTTCATTGCTAGCATATAGAAATGCAGATGATTTATGTGTTTTATATCTTGCAACTTCATTGAATTTATTTATTAGTTTAGCAGGATTTTTTGTGTACAATCTTTAGGGTTTTCTACATATAAGATTATGTCATCTGTAAACAGAGATAATTTTACTTTTTCCTTTCCAATTTGTATACTTTTTTTTTTTTTCTTGCCTATTGCTCGGGCTAGGACTTCTTATACTATGTTGAGTAGAAGTGGCAGGAGTAGGCCTTTGTTTTGTTTTGTTCCTTATCTTAGAGGAAAACTTCCAGTTTTTCACTGTTGACTGTGATGTTAGCTGTGGTCTTGTCATATAAGGTCTTTATTGTGTTGAGGTACTTTCCTTCTGTTGCCCCCCTTTTTTTTAACCTACACATTCCCAACCTTTTTACAGAACAGTCCTCATATTCTTTCTTTGTACTAACCTTGTCCTTTAAAATGGGGTCAGGGTGTAGGAGTGTTGACATTCTCTTGGCTCTTCAGTGTCTATTGCAAACCATTGCTATTCCATCTTCTTACAAAAATCTCTTCTTTGAGGCTTATAATATCTGGCCATCTCAAAAGACCATACATCTTCCAGCCTTTTGTGATCACAGTTACATTAAGCTTAGCCTTTGGTGCCTGGCTTATCAATGTCCTTTTCTTTTTAAGTCCTGTTATCTCTTTGAATACCTGAGTGTCCATGTGGATGACCTGATCAATACCCTGACCCTTCTTTCTTTGACTTCATCTTTTCCTGGGACTTTGACCCCTACTTCACCCTCATTCAACTTTACCCCCTCTCATTGGTTGAATGCTGAACGTTTTCATCATTTGCCCTGTTCCACTTGTGAAATATGGAACTTCAGTATCCCAGTCTGTGATTATAGTGTTCTATTATTCTAGTGTTTTCATTTCCTTATTCCTGTTCTTCAATGCTATCAAGATTTATTTTCCTTTGACCCCTCTACTTTCTTTCCACTCTATCACTCTTCCTTGTTTTCTTTTTTCCTGTCTTCGATTTCTTGATCCAACACATCATATATTACTCAACTTCATTTTTCACATGTCCTGCTTGGCCTTTTCAATCTCTCATTTCCTCCCCTTTTCACAACTAACATTTTTTTTTCTTTAAGAAGCAAGATCTCATTATGTTGCCCATGCTGGTCTGCTGGGCTCAAATGACCCTCCCACTTCAGCCCTCCTAGTAGCTAGGACTACCACACCTGGCTAACTCGACTTTTTGAATAGATTCTCTCTGTTTCCTTATCTCCCACTCAAGCCACATCCTATCCACTCTTAAGAATTATTTCCACTGGTTTTATTCCTCATTCTTCTTGACCACTCAGCTTTAGAGACAGAGTTGACTGTTCTGGAAACACTTTTTTTTCCTTGCCTCTGACTCCCAAATGTGTTTTCTTTTCTTTTTTTTTTTGAGTTGGAGTCTCACTCTGTCACCCAGACTGGAGTGCAGTGGCCGCTCCCAGCCACTGCAGCCTCCACCTGCTGGGCTCCGGCGATCCTTCCGCCTCAGCCTTCCAAGTAGCCGGAACTACAGGTGTGTGCTACCATGCCCAGCTAATTTTTGATTTATTGTGGAGATGAGGTCTTGCCAAGTTGCCCAGGTGGGTCTCGAACCCGCGGGCTCAGGCAGTTCACTCACCTCAGCCTCCCAAAGCATGGGATTACAGGCTGAGCCACCGAGCCCGGCTCCAAATGTGTTTTCTTCTCTATCTCTGGCTGTTCCTTCTTTTACTCTTTTGTCGTTCTTCTCCCCTCCACTCAGGCATTAGAGGAATAATTCTCTAGGACTCTTCCCTAGGCTTTCTTTTGACATTATATTCTCTCTGCATGATCTCATCACTTATAAAGTCTTCAGTTACCAGCAGTATGAAGCCAAATCCCAGTTTTTTTGCTCCATAAAGTCCTCTTTTGAACTTTATACCTGTATATACATTCAGCTGCTTATTTAACTTGTCTACTTGGATGCTTTGCAGATGCCTCAAGTTCATCTATGAAAAATAAAATAAAAAGCTTCCCTACAAAACTTCTTAGTAATTGGTACCATTCACCATGAATCATTTGAGCGTCATCCTTTATTTCTCCTTATCCTTATTTCCCACATCCAGGTTACACACTCTAAATGATTTTTGCTGCCTCTACAGCTAATAATTTATTCAATTCTTTGTCTTCACTATCACTGCCTTTGTTCATACTACCAACATCTCTTGCTTGGATTCTTAATAAGAGCCTCCTCACATTCTGCTTGTGCCTAATCTTGCCTGTTCCTAATCTATTTTACACACTGTCTCCAGAGTGATTCTTTACAAGTATGGATTGCTATTGCTTTTAGACTCAAATTTAAATTCTTACCAGCATTTCATGCACTTGGCCCCATGTGCATACATCTCTAGCCTTGCCATATTCTACACATCAGCATATGGACTTTATAGATCTCTAAAGTGACATTTCTTTCTGTTTTAGGGTTTCTTGGAGGGTCCTTGCACATGTTGTTCTCTCCTGGAACACTCTTACTTTGTCTTTTTTCCCAGGCAACTACCATTCCTCAGGTCTCAAGGAACTTCAAATTTCTTCAAGGAACTTATTTCCCTGTCCTGTCTAGATGGAGTTAGGCAGTCTTCTCCCTAGTTCTATGAACTTCTCCTATATAACACTCATTGCTATTATAATTTTTCTTTTTTGAGTCGAGGTCTCACTCTGTGTTGCCTAGGCTGGAGTGCAGTGGCATGATCATGGCTCACTGCAGCCTTGACCTCCTGGGCTCAGGCAATCCCTTTGCCTCAGTCTCTCAAGTAGCTGGGACTATAGGTGTGTACTACCATGCCTGGCTAGTTTTTTGTAGAGACAGGGTCTCACTATGTTGCCTAGACTGTTCTCAAACTTCTAGGCTCAAGCAATCCTCCCAACTCGGCCTTCCAAAGTGCTGGGATTACAGGTGTGAGCCACCAAACCTGGCTATTATGATTTTTTGTTCTGTTTGTTTCTTATGAAACTCTAAAGGCAGAGGCACTGTTTGTCTTGCTTAATGTCATCCTGAAGGCTCAGCACATAGAAGGTGCTCGAAACATTTTATTTATGGAAGATGGAAAAAACAAAAGAATAATAGAATATGTATATAGGGGGCAAGATATCAACCCGATTGGCCACTCTGAATTCACAAACCAGGCTGTTAAACCCTCCTGACAAAATTGTACACAAAATGCGTAGTCAATTTCCACAAGCTTTATTTTGAAATACTCATGAATTTCCTTACTTTTCTGCTCCACCTTCTTCATACTCATTCTTAAACAGCCTCATGTTCTTTCTTTTTTTCTCAGAGGATAAGGCTGCCATCTTCCTGCCAGTCCCTCCAACTCTCATGCATGTCCCATTCTTTTCCTCCTCCATGGTTATCTGTTCCCTCACCTGCATCCTTTGTCTCAAACTCTCTGCTTCTTTCTCCTCTGTTTGTCGGAGTTTTTTCTAGTTTACACATCTTCATTCAACTGCGCATTCCCATATATTTGCTGACCTAGCTCTCGTCTTATGCTGACACCATTCTTGAACATGTACCTCACATGTGCAGTCCTACCTCCATTTTAGAATAAGCCTAGTAGAATCTGGTGTTTATCTCATCATTTAATTGAAGCTGCTTTTGACAAGGTTATTAATGGCCTCTTAGTTGTTAAATTAAAGGGATACTTTTCAATCTTTATCTGCCATATTTAATTCTCTTTAACCATATCCTTTTCAGTTACCTTTAGGGTATCTTCTTACCCTACTTGTCCCTTAAATGTTGGTGTCCCCAGGTTTTATGCTCATTCTGCACACTCTATAGGTGATCACAACCATGTGGTTGGTTGTTTTCAGGTATGACACATAGATTTTGGAGTTATCATGTTCTTGTAGCCCAGATCTTGCTTCTCTTGACATTCTATGTGAATAGAAAAAATGTGTTTGCAACAGATTTGTGAAATAGTGCATATTTTAATTTATTCTTATCTGTGCCTTTTTGATTGCTACTCTTAATTTGTCTTTTGATACCAGATAATATTTATTTTCAGTCTATATTTCATTGTTACTATATTTATAAATTTTCTTCTTCATTTGGAATTCATTCCCCTTCTCTTTCTTCCTTTCCCCCAAGTTTCAAAGAAAAAAAATCTGTGATTTTTTTTTTTCCCCTGCATAATTTCCCACAGCAGGTTGACAGGAGCAGCAGGGACTGCTCTCAACTTGAAGAGAGCAATTGAAGAGAGGAAATGACCCTATTTGCCGAAAGTAAAGACAATTTAAGTATTGCTCATTCCTCTTCAACTGCTCTTACCAAGCTTTCTGGACTCCCTGGGGAAGATTATGTTCCAGGTTGTTCAGTTTATCATGTCAGCAGTTTACCTGCAATAGTCTCTCACTCATTTCTGGCCCTTTTAGTACCAAAGAATCTGCTAATAAAAAGATGCATGAGAAAGGAGGCAGTGTAGTATATAAGACAGAACTAACAGTTCCTAGCAGTATGACCCTGGGCTCTCTCAGCCTTAGGTTCTTCATCTGTAAGTTGGGACTAATAACAATATCTCATCGGGTCATCTAAGGACTAAATGAGATAACTGGAAAGCTCTTAGCATCGTGTTTGATAGACATAAGGGTTCAATAAATAAATGCTACTACTTGTGAGTAAATTTGGTATAATGCATACTCAGTGCTTTGGGTTTTAAAAGCAAGTGCTGCTAGTGACTTGGTAGTGAGTGACCTGAGAGACAGCCAGTGGGAAAGGAGATGAGGATTTGCCAGGTGGTCCAAGAAGATCTAAGCCTTTTATTTATTTTGCCTTTCATGTGTAACAAGACAGCTTTGAAAAGTATAGTTTTAAGAGTGACACAATATAATCACAAAAGAGGCCCCGTATAAGCAGTTAAAAGCAGCAAGCCATGTTGGAACCCTTCACCATCTGACTAGAGCTCGGATTGTTCCTGCATCACTGGGGATCTGGTCCTTGCCTTTCCTAGCTATGGACTGTCATCCTGTGATCTTGGCTGGTGAGCCTTGGCACAGTTTTTGAGCTAACTCCCTTGGCTTAGCAGTCAACAGGCTCTGCTCCTGCTTAGCTCTGACACCTGGTTCTCAGTTTACTTTTTTGGCTCAGTGCTTTTGACACGAATTCTGCCACCCACCTTGGCCTGTGACCCAGGACTCCCACTTATTTCAATGGAGCATCTAATCCCTTATCTTGGGATTCATGGTACTTTCCTGGATGTATTCAAATCCCACAAACATCAACAATCCCTCGACATTAAGCTTGCAAAGCAGATGTGATACTGTAGTCATGATCCTGGGTCCTGTGTTTGTAGGTTTTAATTAATTTTGGAGTTAAAAAAAAAATCTCCAAACATAAGAACAGTAATCAAGATTACTGTTCATTGGCTTTTCTATGCGTTGGTAGGAGCCACCTTTCAAGGTTTTTGGTCAAAACAGTTTCTTAGAAGAGATAACAATAAATGGTTATGAGCATGCCTGAGGGGTGTGTTCAGTGTCATTCAATTTTATCAAGAACTTAGCAATGATAATAATGATAATAATAGCTAAAATTTAATCAGTGATTGCCACGTGCCAGGCAAAATTCTAAGCACTTTACATTTATTAACTCATTTCATTTTCCTAATAACTCTATGTGTTGGTTCTAAATCTCATACTCATGAGAGATTAATAGCCCTATACAAATGAAGAAACTAAGGGACAGCAAGATTAATTAATTTCTCCAAGGTCACACTTCTATTATGTGTCAGAGACATGAATCAAAACCAAGTAGCCCTGTTCTTAACTTCTCAAAATGACTCAAAATGGGTACTGTGTTCTAGGTACCATGAGAGATATGAAAAACTATAAGCTGAGATTGTCTTCTACCATAATACCCATGTGATGTAAGATAAATTGTTATAACATAGTACTTCAAAATCTGGGCTTATGAGACAGTTGGGTCTGGGTTTGTCTTGCCTTTGCCATTTTCTGGATATGTAACTTTTGGCAAGTTACTTAAGCTTGCTAAGCTTCACTTTTATTCACCCGTGTAATATGTTACTTAAATACTTAAATCACAGCTCCTGACACGTATTTATTATAGATTTGTATATACTATGTCCTGTTTAGGGGATACAAAGTAAATGCTAGGAGTGCCTAAGGAAAAAAGATTAATTAAAAAAGAAACTTTTTATTATGGAAATGTTAAGCATATAAAAATTAGAGAAAAAGTATAATGAGTCCCATGTAATGTTACCCAGCTACTGCAGATATCACATTTCACTAATCTCATTTTATCTATGTCCTCGACTTTTTTTCTAACTGGAGTATTTTTATATTTTTTGTATTGTCTCCAAATTGTCTGTTTTACAGTTAGTTTTGTTCAAATCAGTATCAAAACAAGAGTCTGTCTTTTAAGTCTGTTAAACTATAACTCTCTTCTTTTGATACTATTTGTTTGTTGTAGAAACTATGTCTGCATTTGCCCTGTGCAACTTTTCATACCCTGATTGGGTGGAAAGCTTCTGTATAGTGTTCAGTGCTGTGCAGAGACATATAGGAGCCTGAGGCAAAAAGCAAAATTAGTAATACTGATCCTGGCTTTATCTAAAATTGTGATGTTATGCTCATCATAGGTTTTTTGATTTTGTAAGTGTTTTAAAATATTTATCTTCATTAATGCATTGTTTTGGTGCACCTTTAAATTTTGCCCTTGGGGCAAGTTCGCTTCATTCTAGCCCCAGCCTTGAGTTGTTCAATTTGTTCCTCTGTTCCACCTGTGTCTTGTCAACTGGTGATAACATCCAGATTCTAGAGCTTTGTTGTTCCCATTGTGGGCAGTTGCTCAGCATATGGCATCTCCTGGGAACTGGTTGGGAATATAGAATCTCAGGCCCTACCTGGAACCCGCTGAGTCAGAATCTGCATTTCAGCCAGATCCCCAGGTGATTTGAATGCATATCAAAGTTTGAGAAGCACCAGCCTGGAAGCATATATAGATTCTTGTGTAATTTGTTTGGAAAGAATGCTTATAGGTATGTGGTGTATGTAGTGCATTTCTTACTGCATTGCTTCAGAAGGCACATAATGACTTGGTGTCCTGTTTTTGGTGATATTAAGATTCATCAGCGGATTCAGGCCAGGTGTGGTGGCTCACACCTATAATCTCAGTACTTTGGGAGGCCAAGGTGGGAGGATTGCTTGAGCCCAGGAGTTTAAGACCAGCCTGGGCAACATAGCGATACCTCATCTTTACAATTAAAGAAAAAAAGAAAGAAAAGAAAAAAAAAAATCAGTGGATTCAGATATGATCAGCCTTACCCACCCACCAAGAAAGTTAAGGATTATTTCAGAGAGTACTAGAGTGAAATGGTGAAGAGGGGTTGTAGATACCAACTGTATGGATCTGAATCTCAACTTTACATAGCAGTGTGACCCTGGATAGTTACTGAACTGCTCTGTGCTTCAATTCTCTATCTTTAAACTGAAGCTAATGGTAGTATCATTGGGTTGTCATGCAGATTTTTTTAGAGCAATGCCTGGCACAAAGAAAGCTCTCACTCAGAAATAGCACTTCTTCTTTGGGCTTTTCCCTCCTCATCAGACAAAGCATCCTAACAAAGGTGTCATTTGAGCTGGACCTTGCAGAATGAGTGGGACAGTGTTCTAGGTGATATTAATTACTTACTCATAGGCAGAAAATGGAAATGCACTGTTTGTTTTTGTAGATTGGCAAAGAATTTGACTGTAGAGTTGCATGTTTTCAGTAGGATGGGAGGAAAGCCAGATTATGGAAGGCTTTGCATATAGGAAGTCTGTAGTATTTGGGGAGCAGTGACACTTTTTAAGGAGAAGAGAATGTCATGAACAAAGTGGCACTCAAGAAGTTTAATTCCCTGTGTAAAATATGTTTTAGGGAGAAAAGTCTGAGGTTGAGAAGGCATTTTAGTAGTTTACGTTAAAAGTGATGAAGACCTGAAACAAAGTGGTGGCATTAGGAATGGAAAAAATAAATGGGTGGGTGAGATTGGTGTGAATAGTACATGAGCATGGGCACCAAAGGCAGGTGGGTGTTCATTTGGTTTGGTTTTTGATGCTTACTAGCCATGTGGTCCCATGAAGTTACTTAACCAACTTAAACTCTGAGCCTCTTTCTTTATCTGCATAATAGGGATAATGATATCTGTTTGGCAGGTTAGTTGTAAGGATTAAATGAGGTGATGTGTATCATGTGCCTGGATCTGTGCCTGGCTTATAGCTAGCCTTTGACAAATGCAAGCTGTTATTATTACCAGGTGATCGATTAGGTGTTTGGTTGAAGGAGAGGGAGGTAGGATAAATCATTTTTTGGCTTCAAGACTAGGATAATTGGTGATACAGAAATAGGAAAGCTACCAGGGAGAATTGGTTTCAGGAGAAGGTATTATATTCTGTTTTAGATATGTTGAGTTTGAGACCCTGACAGGATATCCAGGGGGAAATGTGTTAGATGCCAGGGGTAAATTATGTATAAGCCACACTTGACTAGACTCATAGATTTTCTTTTGGTACAGATTATGGTTTCAGTAATGTCTTATGCTTCGTTTTTCAGTATCTCTGGGGTTTCCTGACAAAGCAGATGTTTTACCTTGACATCACTTCAGATTAGCCTCTGACTTGGCAGTCAGTGGTCTGAGGCCTGGTTGCTTCATCAGAGCAGAAGGTAGGGAGGTTTTCTCCTCCTCATGGTTTCTCCTCATTTCAGATTTTGTTGACATTTTAAGAAAGACGTTTATTTTTCTTTTTAGTCATTTTAAATTTCATCTTTTTCTTTTTGTGCACAGGCTAATGCTGAAATTGGGGTATTAATAAGTGCTATTTAAAGACACTCATTTATGGGCAATTAAATAACATGCTTGTCAGTCCAGATTTGAGAGGGAATAAGGGAACCTTTTTTTTTTTAAGTACACTGATATTTAATTATATTCTTTTTCCTTTCAACGCCTTTGTTAGATTATCTAGAAAACAGATTTCTTCTTTTTTAAAAAAATATTATTTATTTTGCAATCTTTGATATATCTCTGGGTGGAGGGGCAGGTATTATATTTAAGTTATATTTTGTTTTGTTGATTTCACATAATTTTAAAAGATTTTTATATCAGTGGTTTCAGCTGTTCCAAGCACTGCAGAGAGAATAATCATAGCTCATGCTAAAACTAGGCCCTCTCTGGGTAGTGACTGACATTTCCAATATTTCATGTCCCAGAACAGAAAAATATTGACAACAGTAGTTACTAACTTACGCATTTTTAGGTCAGAAGTTGGTCAGATCTATCAGGTATCCTGAAGCCCAAAGTAAATATCATTTCATGCATGCTATTTATAGAGAACAACTTGTGGGGCAGAGGGAGATTGGAGGAACTCTCATCCTATGCTTTCTTTTGGAATAGCTGTCATGATCTCTAAGCAATGTTTTCTGTCTTCTCTCTTTTTGATGTAAATAGATTTGAGTACCTTGTATGTAATTGAGACTCAATATGTATTTGTTTATAATTATATCTACAAATGTGTAATGGCCAATGGAACAGAAAGAACTAGTATTGTGACTACCTGGTAAAGTTAATGTTACACCGAATATGGAAGAATAGTATCTGGCATAAAGTGTTTAACTTGGAGCGTTGGATGGAAAAGAATGAATGGAAAAAAGAGCAAAAAATGGAAAAAGTGAATAGACCATGAAAGAGTGTCAGTGCATATGATAATTAGTTATGGGAAGAAGTCATTGAAAAAATGGTTGGTGGTAGAAGCTCAAAGTGGCTGCCAGGGCTTTGCCTGATAGTGCAGTCTAGACTTCAGTATCAGTATAGCAGCCTGTCAGAGACAGAACTTTTTCCCCAGTATTCACAGAACTCAGCTGACTAAGTTGGGCTCTTGTGAATATTAGGAACAGAAATTGATATCTTTTGGAGACCTGAGGCTAGAATAAGAGAATGAAAATGGAATAACTTCATGTTCTAAGAGGGGAAAAAGTACGCTATGTAGACATAGGCTTCCTCTATTTCCATTTCCCTTGGTCAACAGAATGAGGAGATAAACTGTAGAGTCATCCCCTGTAATTAATGGAAAGTACAGAACAGGCCAAAATGATTAGCTTAGTTATGTAAGAGAACCCCCCCAGGCAGTGCCATTTTTCATTAAGTAATTTCCTATCCTGAATTGAAGGGGGATTAAGTTGTGCAGCAAAAACCCAAGACTTTGGAATGTACTTGAAGTATTCACAAGTAGTAGCTTGTTTCAGTTATGTGCACATAAGTGTAGACTAAAGTGGCTGAGACCTAATAAAATTGGAAGTCGTGATTCTTGGACTTCTACTATATTTCAGAAAGTGAGAAAGAATAGGCACCGAGTAGCACTTCACTGCAGTCTTTAGCTGCTACTATGGGTAGGGCCTTCCTATCAAGGGCAGAGGTTGAGTTTTTGGCCAATAAGTGTACTTGAATTAATGAATAAAGAGTGGCATTAGATTTAGTTGGGCTTTTTCCTAAACTTTTTTCCGGAAAGAAAACTGTAGTAATCACTATAGTGGTAAATCATGAATTGAGTTGACTTAAGTGGGGCATTTGCCTGTGCATTTGATGAAACAGTGAACAGTGCTTTATTGCTTGCATTTTGTTATTGTGCATTCTCATTTGAGAATGTCTGTAGGGAACAGAAGAGAAGCAGAGTATTGAGGAAAAACTGCCATATTGAGAATCAGGAGACTTAAGTTCTAGTGCTCTAGTAACTTCTAACAGTGGGCAAATCCCCTGACTGGAAGTTTTCTTTGACTAGATCAATTAGTATCTAGGAGCATGTAGGAGCTGAAAGTACCCTGCTTAAGTGAACATACCAGAATCACTTGGAGCTTCGAGACCTGAGCTTAGAGAACTACACATGCTCAGTGTGTGTGTGTGTGTGTCTTTGCTCAGATGAGAATCACTGCTGTAGTGAACTTTACTAATGGGATATCATCGTATCATCTGGTCAAGAGAAGTCAGTGCGAGTTGAGGGGAGGTTGAAAAGCATTGGACTAAATAATTTCTAAGGACTCTTCCAACTTTAAAAATTTAGATTTCCAGGGAATGGAACTTGGGCTTGGATACCTTTGACAAAGGCATTTTATTTGCCTGGCTGCTGTAGGGCTTTCAAACTTTGACAAACAAATAAATAAAGATAATAAAAACAGGGATTGTAGACCCAATACTTGCTGTAAGTATTCAGGAAGCCATAGTTAAACAGTGGGCAAGTCTATATCTCTGGTGTATATCACAATCATATTACTAAAGGGGTTGAGACATATTTTGCAAATGCCTTCTGGAAGGATTGACTTTATTGAGATACAAGATATTGCAGCCTCACTTGTGTTGGTTTATTCCTAAGTCTTTGGAGTAGCTATTTCATCAGTTTTAGTGCTGAGTTGTTCATTGCTGCTAACTATGAACGTGATTTTCTTCTTTCCTTCCTGCCTTCCTTCCTTTCTTCTTGTCACCCTTTTGTTTGAGAAAATACATTCTTGTGAAAATGCTTTTGGTTTGCTTTATATTATTATTGAAAATGTTGGTTGGGTCTGGTGGCCCATGCCTGTATTCCCAGCACTTTAGGAGGCAGAGGCAAGAGGTTTGCCTGAGTCCAGAGGTTGGAGACCAGCCTGAGCAACTTGGTGAAATCTCATCTCTACAGTAAAAAAAAAAAAAGAAAAAAAAAGAAAGAAAGAAAAAAAATTAGTTGGATGTAGTGGCATGCGCCTGTAGTTCTGGCTACTTGGAAGGCTGTAGTGGAAGGATCTCCTGAGCCCAGCAGGTTAAACCTGCAGTTTCTGTGATTGTGCCACTGCACTCCAGTCTGGGTAACAGAGTGATACCCCAACTCAAAAAAAAAGAAAGAAAGAAAATGTTGATCTTTGCATTGTTAAATATACCACCAGCTAAGGAAATTCATTCAGAAGAACAAATTGACCTCAAAGTTCCTGAACGCAAATTTGGCATAATTTTTGCTAGTATAGGAGGAGGTGGTGCCATACACTTGTCCTTTACATTTGATGGTAGAATTTGTTTACTTTGGTTTTTTTTTTTCTTTTGCTAAACTTTTCACCATCAGCAACAGGATACTGGAATTTTCATACCAGCAATTGCCTGTGTGGCTCTTATTTTTTTCTCACCTTTTCTATGCACTCTAAGGGGCATTGGGATGAAGACAATCGTCACTTAATACTTGGTTACCAATAGAATTTCTTCCTGACTCTTTATGCTTTCATAATATTAGGGCAGGGATCCCCAACCCCGGCCACAGACTGGTACCAGGAGGCACAGCAGGAAGTGAGTAGCAGGTGAGCAAGGGAAGCTTCATCTATATTTACAGCTGCTACTCATTGCTCACATTACTGCCTGAGCTCTGTCTGCTGTGATCAGCAGTGGCATTAGATTCTCATAGGAGCACAGACCTTACTGTGAACTGCACATGCGAGGGATCTAGGCTGCATGCTTCTTGTGAGAATCTAATGCCTAATGATCTGAGGTGGAGCTGAGGTGGTGATACTAACGCTGGGGAGTGGCTGCAAATACAGATTAACATTAGCGGTGAGGTTTGACTGCACAGAGATCACAATAAATTGCTTGCCGACTCGTATCAAAACCCTATCAGTGAGTGGGTTGATCTACTACAGTTGTACCACTGCATCTGGTGGCAGACTTTCAGTCAGACTCTGATACTTATTTTAGTCCATGTGTGACCTGCCCATTATTTTATTTATCACTTTCATGTGTATCTCCTTTTTAATGGTGAATTATGTAGTTATTTCATTATATATTAAAATGTAATAATAATAGAAATAAAGTACAGAATAAATATTATATGCTTGAATCATCCTGAAACCATCCCTCGCTCCCGGTCCATGGAAAATTGTCTTCCACGAAACCAGTCCCTGATGCCAAAAAGGTTGGGGACTGCTGCATTAAGAAACTTCCTTATCTCATTGTGCTTGGGAGAGGTGAGAAGATAGGAGATTCTTCAGTAGCAGGTAGCCCATCATGGAGAGGCTCAGAGAACAAGAAGAGGTAACATCCTTTAGTCAAACAGAAAGTCACACTGGAAGGCCCTAAAATCCTTTTAAAAATCATTAACATTGTCATTATTCTCTTGTTGTTCTAACATGTCACACTGCCTGTCTTCTGCCCCAATGGGCATTACTTAGGCCCAAGGATCAAGCGTTTTTTATTAGCAGGATGCGTTTTCTCCTGCTTGGTCAGAAGTCTTTTTCTTAGGCAGAGATGCTCACTGTTTTTCCACTTATGACAGAGACTCACCACAGCAGCCATTATGTTTGGGTGGAGAGCTGGAGATGGCGGGAGCTGGTGCGATGTATAGTTCGGAAAAGCTCTCCTGTTCAGCACACATCTTTAAGACTCATTTCTGTCTCTTGCTTTCATTTTTGCTCCATTCCTGCTGCTCCATGGGCGGCCAATGGGCACAGCTACTGGCAATGTAATGATTAATTACTCTAGGAAGCTAGGATAAGTTGACGTGGTTGTTATAGACATTTAAACTTGAAATGTATTTTGTATAAAGTGAAAACTGTGTTTGCATGCATCAAGGGAAAAGCTGGTGGTAGAAATTGCTGTGCAATTTGCCTTTGGACTGTAGTGGGAAATATTCTTTTTGGGAAATAGGATAGATCAATGTGGTTTTTCTCTCCATGTAAAGTTGTTATTGCAATAACAACTTATCTTATGTTGCAGTCCTAAAGTGATAAAACATTTATGACTTGGAATAAATTGAGAGCATCCCATTACCTGTATTAGCAGGCATGTTCTTATTCTTTTCAAGTCTCAGGCAGAGTGACATCAGCAGATTTTTTTTCATTTTCTAATCTAGAGGCTTCTAATTTCTTTCTGTCAAAGAATTCGCATTTTAATACTGAGCAGATCTTCAGTGATCCTTTTTGATACGATTACATTTTGTAGCACCTCTTTTAAATTGTATTTAACTTCAGTTCTCAGGAGACAGGATGGTTTAGTGGGAAGAAAATGGGCTTGGAATTTATAACTGTACTTTTTTTTTGGTTTGGTTTGTTTAGAACCAAATCAGGATCTCAGTTCACCTTCAGATCTTGGCTCATGAGCAGTCTGGAGTTTTCTGATGACCAGACTCAGAGTTCATCAGTTGCTGAGACAGTTGTGTTAGTGCTTCCTGATCTACCAAAAAGAACTCCTCACTTAGCCTTTTTAGTGGTGCACATTCCATACACCACACACACACACACACGCACACACGCACACACGCCCTGGGAGCTTCTTGATCAGGTTATATTTTCATGTACTTTGAATTTTTGAGTTTTTCATCCTGTACTATATCATAATGATTCTTACTCTTGCCCTTTGGTGGTAATCACATTGAAGAACCATCCAGGCTAATCTGTTGTATGGCAGATACTCAAATTTTTATGCCAAATACTCATACAAAGAATAACCTTCAATTGTTCCTACAGGGCAAAGTCTGCCTGTCTAAGCACAGTGAATCAATCTCTCCTGTTCAAACATTTGCCACTTATTTATTAAACAATTATTTATTGAGTACCCTTTATCTGTGGGAGTCTGTGCTGTGGGCTGTGGGTGAGAACATAGTGAATTATCTGTGATTTCAAAAAGGTTATAAGCAAGGAAGGAAGATAAAAGAAGAAGTTTTGTGTGTGGTGGGGTAAGAGCATGGGTCATATTGTATTTGGCCTTTTTGTTAAAGGGAGGGGCAAAATGATCCAGTCTTTGGAAGGTGTAAAGTTCATTGTGTCTGTGAACAGCAAAACATGCAGTTGCCAAGAGTAGAAACAACATCAAAGGGAATGGTGGGAGATGAGGAAAACTTTTTCCTCAATTATCTTCCAGATTTTTCCTTTGGCTTTCAAATGCAGTACGGTGTCAATTTACTTGAGATTCATTTGCTGTTCTCTGTTAGCTGCCCTCATGCTCAGAGTATCTCTTCCTGCTCCTTCTAGTTCTCACCTACTCATATAATCTTATCTATTCTCATCTTTCCTGTTACCATATAGTCAAGATCACTGTCTGGAACTTCAACCTATAATTCCAACTGTCCTCTAGAAGGTTCACCTGAACTCTCATCACTATCTCAGATCAACAGATCCAGAACTAAACTTAGTTTCCTCCCTCCTACACCTGTACCATCTGCTCCATTCCATCTCTGTAGTACCACCTTCCACCATATGAGGAATGTGGGCACCATCTTTGGCCCTTCGCTTTCCTTTATTTCCCACAAACCATCCCTCATTTTACCTCCTGAATATCTGCTGAATGTGTCCTCTCTGTCCCCTCTGCCACAGTCCTGTTTCCATCATCATTGCTGACCTATTTTACTGAAGGAGCCTCCCTGGTTTCACTAGATTCAGTCTTACCTCTGACCAATGTCTGCTTCACGTTGTAACCAGGATGATCCCTCTATACTGTCAATCTGGGCACATCAGTTTTCTTCTTAAAACCTGTTAATGGCTCCATGTGGCCCTTAGGATGAGATCCAGATTCCTTAAATAGCTTAAAAGGGCCTTAGTGCCCTAGCCTTTCTCTACCTGGCTCCTTACGCCTCTTTTCTTGCCACTCCTCCGTGGCATGCTGTTTCCAGCTTTCCTGAATAACTTCCACTTTCCTAATCAGTCATATTCTAGCACTCACAGGCTTTGACATGCTATTTCCATTGCCCAGAGTCTACTCCCTATTTTTGCCTGGCTACTTTTTATTTTTCCCCTAGATCTCAGCTTCAGTGTTACATCTATAAAAAGCTTTCTCTAATTTCCTCAAAACGAGATTAGGTGCCCCAATTATGTGCCCCCTTTATGTAGTATGTAGGGTCATATTGCATCATAGTTGCCTGTTGAATTGTCTGTCTTTGCTTCTAAACGTTATACTTCATGAGGACTGGGAATTGTGGGCCTTTTCACCAGCATGTCTCAGACACCGAACGTGGTACCTGGCATGTTACTTATCAAGAAACACATCTTTTACTATACCACCAATATTTACCAAGAGCTGTTCTTCTTTGCCGCTTGATCCTATGCTTCTTCAGGGCAAGACCAAATCCTGTTCATTGTGCCATTCCCAGCATTTTGTGTTAAGTGAGTTTGTTTCACCAACTGTTTTCAGTATTGCACCTGAACTTTAAAAACACTATATTAACATATGTTGAGAAAGTTATATTAGATGAGACTATGTGATTAACTTAATAAATGTGCTATAAGGTATAGAATTGAATGAATATTTGCCCACTCAGTATTGTCTGAGGTTAAGAAGAAAAAGCATTAAAAGATTTGCTTAGGATGGAGCTGGCATGGTTCTGAATTCTACCACCTAGTAACACTGTACTCTCAGGCAAGTAGTCACTTTCCTTCTCTGAGCCTTGTTTTCCTCATCTGTAAAATGCAAGCTCGCTACAGAGACTAAAGATTTGTGAAAAGGACTGCCATGGTAAAAAAAATTTAAGTTTTTTTCTTCTATTCTGGCAATGCTGGCGTTGTTGAAACATTTTTGGAGTTTCTTTGTTGAAATAGTTTTCAGAGCTTGTGATAGCTCATCAGAATATTTCAGTGGGAGAAGTCTTTTTTTCTTTGAGGAGGGGTTGATTTGTAGGAACTGTATGGTTCAGAGAGCAAGACCAAGGTAGTTAATAACATTTTTGATATTAAATAAAGTTAAGTATGATTATAATGAGATTTTCTTTTGTAATATCTAAATTAGTACATATTCTGGCTTTCTTACAGGTGGCATTGAGAGCGTATTCCCTTTGGCATATTAAATTCAAGGAATTAATTATCCAAAAATCTTTAGATTTTGAATAGCACTCTTATACATCAAGCAGTATTAATAAGCTCAAGAGAGCTGAGGTCTTTAATAATGTACTTAGTCACAAGTTAACCATCAACATTTTACTTCTAACAACAAATAATTTAGGAAAAAAATGATCCAGGTGCTACCCCATATTTTTGTACATATTTGGGGCTAATCTCTTTTCAGCTAGGTTCGTTGAAATCAATGTGGCTGAAATGTGGCAAGGGTGATGCTCTTTACTAATGACCCAGTGGATCCTGTTGCCTTTCAGAGGTCTGTCCTTTGTGGCAGAGGAGGAGCCTGGAAGGAAAAATTATAGGAAATGGACAAAGGTGTAGAGTCAGGTTTGAAGCTTTTCAGATGCACAGAGGGTTTGTGCAGAGAAGTCTACAGGATGAGTTTGTAAAAGAGATTGGAGGCACAAGGCTAGTCTGCTGGAGAAAACCATTAAAAGCATTGGTGGGGGAGCACAGTCATGTGAGGCTGGAGTCCTGTACCCAGGGTACAAGCTGCAGTCCAGGGGGAGGGTGTGAGGCAGTGCACAGGTTACTATGAGGAACCTTATTCGACTGTGATCCAGAGGTTACTGTGGGTTCAGTATTTTAGCTCTTCATTGTACATAAATTCATAAATGTGAAGCATCAAGTAAACTGTAAAGGATTATTGGCATGTTAATTATTTTTAAACATTTTACTAGTTTGTACCCTGAATTTACCTCTATATATCTATTTTATTGCTGATGTTAGAATGATTCATGGAGAGCATTTGATGGGGAGGGATGCAGGGAGAAAAAGACAAAATGTGAATATTTGTGAATCTTGAGTTGAGGAGGGGAGGGAAGGGTGTGCCACTCACTTTGCCACTGGGCAGTAGGGAGCAGAGTCACTCAAGGAACAAGATCTGGGCCTGGCTGTAAAGGCTACCTGTGAGCTGGGTTTCAAGCGGGATCATCTCCTGAAAATCTTTGTTACTGTACAACATGAGCTTTTGAGGGATGGACTGGTGTCTTATAATTTTAATAAAACATCTGTCTTAGGTTTCAGATTGCAACATTGATACTTCCCTTTGGATAGTGTTTTCTTTTTTTTTTTTTGAGTTGGAGTCTCACTCTGTGGCCCAGGCTGGAGTGCAGTGGCCGCTCCCGGCCACCGCAGCCTCGACCTGCTGGGCTCCGGCGATCCTTCCGCCTCAGCCTTCCGAGTAGCCGGAACTACAGGCGCGTGCTACCACGCCCGGCTAATTTTTTTGATTTATTGTAGAGATGAGGTCTCGCC